>JAYJLV010008261.1:0-10063 GCA_036873485.1 Torymus texanus | reverse complement strand
CATATTTGAGATCAGCCCATCAAAATACATAAGGATATGATAGTCAGTGCTCTAGGTTTGACCACTTTCTTTTTTTGCGTGGCTGTGTTATTAAATATTTACCATTGAATATTTACCATTGAATGTTTACTATTGAATGTTTACCATCTAAAATTTACCATTGATTGTTTACCATTGAATGTTTACCATTGAATATTTACCATTGAATATTTACCATTGAATATTTACCATTAAATATTTACCATTGAACGTTTACTATTGAATGTTTAGCATTGAAATTTTACCATTGAAAATTTACTATTGAATATTTACCATTGAATATTTACCATGGAATATGTACCATTGAAAATATACCATTGAATATTTACCATAGAATATGTATCATTGAAAATTTACCATTGAATATATACAATTGACGTCACTCTTACTATTGACCGTTACTGATAAGAATTGATAAAAAATGATTGTTATTATTGCTCTTCGGCTGTTATTGTTGAACAAAACATTTAATTCTTAATATTGACCATTTATACATTTTTATTTCATTTTTTATTCATTTTACATATTTAAAATTATTTATTATTTCATTTAAGAAGTCATTACAGTGATTTGAATAATCGTAGAAAAATGGAACGTGACAATGTAGATCAGGTAATTAATGAAAATCGTCGTCGCGGTAAACCTTGAATTAGTCGTACTTCTGACGTGGAAAGGGAATTTTGAGAAAGGCAACGGATTTTGGCAAATGAAAGAAAAAGACGATACAGGGAACGTTGCGATAGTAATATCAATGATAACTCAAATAGATCGGAACATCATACTAATCAGGCAATAATTGAAAATGGTCGGCGTGGTAGACCTAGATTTAAACGTACTTCTGTAGAGGAGAGGGAATATCAAGTAAGGCAACGGATTTTAGCAGAAGAAAGAAGAAGTCGATAATAATGTTACTGATAATTCAAATACATCGAAATCTCATTCTGGTAAATTCAATTGAACGAAGTATACAATGTAGGAGAAGATGTCTTAATAGAGAGAATGATGATGAGGAAAGAGGATTTCAATATCGTCGATGTGAACGAAATGTAGAGAAACGAAGACTTTTGGAACAAAATAGGAATGTTAATGAACATGATTTAGGTCAGATGAATGTTTTATGTAAAAACATTGTAGTGCGAAACAATTTACTGCAGGGAAAGTATGGGTCTGTTAAATTGGAAGCCATCCCAGATTATCCAGATAATTTATGTTCATTATATGAAAATAATCATCAAAAATTAAAGAGTTTTTTGAACGTATTCGGAATTATAATAGTTTAATTTCGTTCGCATACTTTAATGCCAATTTTGTTAATATGCCTGCAATAGGAAGAGCTCCGTATTGTCTCAAAGTACAAGGTCAAATTTATTATCAAATAAATGAGGCTTTATATTTATCGGAAAAAGGTGATCGTAAATACGGTCAGCTTTTTATTGTAGATCCTCAAGAAGATATCAATTATACAATTACGGCAAACGTGGAAACTGACAGAGAAATAATGTATAGTTTAGAGCAAATGATAAGACAATATAATGTAATTGCTAAATCATATTTAATGATGAAGGAAGAAATTGAGCAACAACGTCTATTAGTGGGTAATAATACGGAAACTGAATTGCAATTAATTTTTACTTTGAAACCTGGCTATGATCGAAATAGGTATAAATTGCCAAGAACAAATGAGGTTGATGCGGTTTTTGATACCACAGCCGATGGTGATATTCCTGAATCATATGTGACAATTCGTAATAAGGCCAGGCGTGTATTGCAATCAGTAAGCTCGATGGATCAAAACGTAGAACGTATGTTATATCCACTGTTTTATCCTCATGGATCGCAAGGTTAGCATAAATATATAGCGAAAATAAATAATAGCAAATTCATAGTAGATAATGATAATACACAAGATGAAGAAAGTAATTGTCGTGTAACTAGGGGTTCCTATGTTAAATACAGATTAGGCATAAGACCGAATACATTTAATGCATTTTTGTTAGGTCGTAGATTATTTCAGCAATGGATTGTTGATAGTTACGTTACAATTGAGAGGGATCGTATTGAATATATTCGACGCAATCAAAAACAATTACCTGTGGAGTCATACCAGGGATTAGTTGATTATTTAAGTACTGCAAATGATAGAAATTGTCAAGTGGGGAAAATAGTTATATTGCCATCAACTTTTTTTGGTTCTCCTAGATATATGATGCAAAATTATTAAGATGCAATGACTATAGTCCGTACGAAAGAGAAACCTGATCTATTTATAACAATGACGTGTTATCCTAACTGGCACGAAATTAAAAATAATTTATTTCCAGGTCAACAGGCTTCAGATCGCCCTGATATTTGTGCGCGTGTTTTTCATTTAAAGAAAGAGTATTTAATCTCACTAATAACAAAAGAGAAATACTTCGGAGAAGCTTCAGCTCACGTACATGTAGTAGAATTTCAGAAACGAGGTTTACCCATACGCACATTTTAATTACTGTAAGAGATGGTTATAAATAGTCTACGATGAATGATATTGAGAAATTTATTTCTGCTGAAATTCCTGATTCTGAGACCGATTTTATATTGTATAACATTGTGGTTAATAATATGATTCATGGTTCATGTGATAGCAGATGTATCATTGACGGTCAATGTTAGAAACATTACGCAAGAGAATGTCGAGAAGAAACTAGGATATCGTCTGATGGGTATCCGTATTATAAACGTAGAAATGATGGTAAAAGAGTCATATTCTCCTCGGTTATTACACATTTTTAATTGTCATATAAACGTTGAAGTAGTGTCCAGCGTAAAGTCGGTGAAATATTTGAATAAATATGTTTATAAAGGTTACGATGCTGCAAATATAATAGTTGAGGAGTCAAATAACGAGGGAATAATTAATCACGACGAAGTTCGTAGTTTTATCGGATCGCGATATGTTCGCCCAGTTGAAGCATTTTATCATATTTTTAGTAAACTATTACGGTGTAAAAGTCATAGTATCATACGCTGAGCAGTTCATTCGCCTCAACAACAGTCAATTATAATTAATGATATTGATGATAGTGTTGCCGTGGAGGCTGCATTAAATCGAAGCAGTCCATTATTAGCTTATTTTGATTTGAATAAACAAGATATTTCAGCTAGGCAATACACTTATACTGAAATTCCGGCTCATTATGTCTTTAAACATCATACTGATAATGGTCATAAAGTTTATAGATGGTCAAAACGGAAGTCTCATCATTATAATTGTATTGGATGTATGTATCCGTAAGTCCAAGTCAGGTAGAGTTTTTTCGATTAAGATTACTTTTATTAAATTGTAGCGGCGCAAAAAGTTTTGATGAATTAAAAAATGTAAATGGTGTTCAGTGTATGACGTTTTGGGAAGCTTACTTAGCATTAGGTCTTATGGATGATGCTGAGGAATAAGGCCGAGCTGTGCAGGAAGCTGTAAGTTGGATGATGCCAGGTAGTTTACGTTTGTTAGTCGTGCCAGTGCTCTCTCTCTCTCTCTCTCTCTCTCTCTCTCTCTCTCTCTCTCTCTCTCTCTCTGCCTCTTCGGGTGTCGGCTGCTGCTTGGTCGACATAGGGAGACGGCGACACCGTGCCTCTCCTTACCAGCTGATTCGCTCACGCTGTAGCTCCAGCTCTTTCATATCCTTTATTTGGCTACAGCTAAGGAATTGTAGGGGAAGAGAGGAGCGTAAGGGGAATATCATTGCCTACGACGAGGCATAGGAACACGGGCGCGCGTATGTGTGCGTGCGACGTCGCACCTTGAGGCTCCGCTGGCCAATGTCGCCGTACCTTCGCGCGTATCTCGTCTTCGCTGGTGAGACGCAATTTGCCGTGTCACAACTCCCCCCTCCCAAACTTGGAGTAGTCCTTGACTATCTTCCAATTTCTTTCACTACTCTTAACTAACTTATTTACCTAAAGACTTAACCTAAGCTAATCGGTATTAGCTATAGCGGGGTGCGGGTAAGTGTTTGTGTGGTCATCATCTTCTTCTGCAGCTGGGCTCAAGAGTAAATCTATGTGGAATTTGTAACCGGGTGAGGGTGTGTTGGCTTATGGCAACCTGGCGCCGGTATTTTGACAATGAAAACTTATAATTACGCGTTTACCGAATGAAATCGCGACTCTCACACCACATTCTTACATCTTGCACTCATTTCAACTATTTTCAATAGATAAAAATCAATAGTCAGCTGCAATAGCATCTTACCTTGCCAATCTCCTATACGACTGCTCTTTTTAGCCACGTTCTGGCAGCCTTGTTGTCATGCTGAAGCAATCGCGACTGTAAGGAATTTAGCAAAAAGAGACGACCGACTACTATATTAGCGAATTCTCAGGCTTTAGCTGTAGGTTTTACGTGCCCCCTTGGTTCGCAGGATTAGGAAAGCTCAGGGATGAAATAAACCCACACATTTGAATGAGGTAAAGGGGGCTACTTTATTGCGGAAATTCGGTTCCCTTTAATGTCAACCACTCATACCACCTCCATTGAAGCTGAATCAATTAACTGTTCAGAAAACCAGAACCATGCAATTTCGCTACGGACTATCAGATGGCTCAATAATTCTTTCTGCCAGCATTTCATCAACCCCCTCCCACGCCGTCTGCAGCGTCTTCAAAATATATTTCCGAAGAGCTCGGCGAATGGGCTCATGACCTTGAATCTCGATAAATTGCGGAGTAACTTTAGCCACTTTAACTTAATTTCTCCAACATGGATGGAATTAGCGTCTGTTCGACAACTTCAATCACTAACTGCTAATCAGCTGTAGTACGACTCAGTTCGTCTATGCTAGCTAGAGCTGACCACATCTTGCATCTTGGACGTAAGGGTAAAACTTGTGAGCTACTTCTCCCTTCAGCATCCCCCACGTATCGTTTCCGTTGCCAATGTTCCAACTGTCCACAGTGAAAGCAAAATCATGCTGATTTTAGTTCGATTATATCTTACCAAATGACTTTTCTTATAACCGACTTTGCCTTGACAATAACCTATTTTAACAACCATTTTCTTTCGTGACACTTTACAATTGGAACATCTGTTTAAAGAACGCGAAGGTAACTCCGAACTATAGCACGCACAAATACATTTGAGCTATAGCCAAATCAACTACTCTTCTTACCCTGAATTTGTACGACGACGCGGATAAGAGAATTTTACTTAGAATCTATGCATATTCCTTGACAAATTAATATGCGGGAGCTACCATAGACTTAAGCTGCCAATGCACAAGAATTTCACAACAGAAACAAGCCTTTTGGCCGTTCCATAGCCGTAAGTTCTTTTTCTTAGCGGTAGACGGAACAGCATCTGCTCTGAACTGCTTATACGGCGGCTCGTCTGATGTAGCCTTCCCAGCAACCTTCCCTCTACATCAATATTGTGCTTTTTCTTTATGCTATTGCGACAATCTTTTACTGCTGCACAGACGAGCTTATCATGCGACTTCGTCTTAACTCGCTTTAAAGCCGATGATATTCGCCTCTTCACAGCTGTAGCTACAGCTGTTCATGCTAAAGGTGAAGGATCAGACATCTCGCCGGACCTGTTCTCTGATTTAACTGGAATGTTCGGAGTATGAGCGAAACGGAAAGAATTAATCTCATGAACTCGCCAGAATTTTTCACCACTTTGTGACTCGCGAACTTCCGGAAAATCTTCAAAATCTTGCCCAATCCACAACCGACTGGTGGGATGGGTTTGATCTGAATGCAACGGCGTAATGTGCTCCGCTATCATTACTAGCGACACTGCATCACTTTGGCACTGCGACATCAACGTCGGACTCGAAGTATCTCTACATGAACCCGATCTTGGACAATCCTCTTGGAACGACGCCGGGATTGGACAAACATGTAGCGAGCCTGATTTTCTAGAAACGGCTAACGGTGTCTTTAGAGTCGTACTTTGGCACTACGACATCAACGACGGACTCGAAGCACTACTACATGAACTCAATGTTGAACAACCTTCTTGGAACGATGCCGTAATGGTACAACAATGTAGCGAATCAAGATTTCTAGAAACCGGTAACGAGATACTTTGATTAGCTATAGCTGCATGTGAAGCTACAGCCCTCTGGCACTGCGACATCAACGACGGACTCGAAGTACCATTACATGTAAACAAGAGTGAACAACTCTCGGAACGACGCCGGAATTGCACAACCATGTAATGATGAATCAAATTTTCTCGAAGACGGTAAGGACGTAACACAAACTTGCTTACTATCTCCTTCTTGGACTGCAACCTCCGGCTTCCGAAGCTGCGACAAAAATATTTCTGTCAACCATTCTATCGAGGAAGAATCACTAAACTGCCTGACGGATGTCTCCATCACCGACGGCACCTGGTAATCGATCGACTCTACTCTACGCTGAAGCTCAGAAGCTACATTGGTCCAGAAATTAACTATCGAACAATCCAACCCTCACTAGACAACGACGATGATGCCGCTCTCGTTGTTTCATATCATGTCGACTGCTCATCTCTGCTTGAATCCCACGATTCTGCATCTGGTGCAAAATGTCTCCTCATCTGGTATCGCTGTAGCCTGTTCCGTAATTCGGATGCACTAGCTCTAAAGTTTAATCGTAACCTAATACACCAGCTGCCGACTTCTCCATCGTATAACGAATCGATCTGACGAGCGATGGCAAGGCGATCAGCAAATCCAAAACCATCTTCTCCACGACCTAACCGACTGTAACTTTTATCTAAATTCTCCATTGCGGCTTCCCTCGGTTAATTTGATAATCGCGCTGTATAGCTTGAGCGGCAGCTTCTGGATCAACGCACATTAAGTCCTCTCGGTCGAGTCCAACAAAGCCAAGCTTCAATCTAAATTTTCCATTGTAAACACGCGAAAATCCCTCGGTTAGCCTCGTGTCAATAGATCCGCTGGCTTCCATTATTCAGAGTACTATCAGAATTTAACGGCTTTATAAATGGAATACTACTGTTACGAATGACTACTTTACTAACAGTACTCAAACAACCGATATAAAAACTCAAATCAAGCAATAAATTTCTTTCCCCGGCTCTCTAAACTTTTTGCGCAGGAAGAGAAACGTGATAATACTAGGGAAGCAAGAATGAGGAAAAATCAAGCGAGCATGAAATATATATATACAAGGAAAAAATAAAAGTGATTCTGATTCTCGCCGTGCCGAGATGTCAGGAAGATTCAATAAAACTCTCCTTCCTTTCGTCTAGCACCACTGCACGCGCCACGTGGCTAAAGCTGCAGCCAATTCGATTTTTTTTTTTTTGAGACTCATAACTTCTCACTGGTAAAATCATGCAAATCGCACATATTTTCCTTTTTCAGCAATATAAAAACGAATTTTAACAAATTATAAATTAGCTGAATGTAAACATGATAGAACTCATTGGCCAAATTCCTTTACGAAACTAATGCGTTCTCTTTTAACGCTTGCACGCGGTCAAATCTCAAGATGGCCGCCAGAAGGCTTCCCCCTCGCGGTTTTCGTATTGTGTGTGCGCGCCGCGATGGCGATATCACGACGCGGATCCCTTGACTTTGCCACGTCCTTTATCGTGGCCCCGCGTTGGCTGCGCCAAATGACACACTCTGCTGGGGATCGGGGCAGAGTGGCGGATCATGGGAAGGGGATTTATATGGTGTGTGAATTAACTACGCA
Organism: Torymus texanus; assembly: GCA_036873485.1. Classification (NCBI taxonomy): domain Eukaryota; kingdom Metazoa; phylum Arthropoda; class Insecta; order Hymenoptera; family Torymidae; genus Torymus; species Torymus texanus. The sequence continues at coordinate 2,335 of JAYJLV010008261.1, read as the reverse complement.
ACACCACACTTTAGTTTAACACACACACGTGAACAAATTTATTAATCTCATAATAACCAATGAAAAGGGGTAATAGATTACAAAAATAATCCGGGCGCCAGGTGCACGCGTCACTTACACCATTTGCTCAATTCGCCGGCTAGCAAGCAGCTGAGAGTACGAAACTACCTATCTACACTAGCTACAGCTCTAGCACGCGCTGTAGCTTTTTGCAAGTTCGAAATCTACGCGACTCCCGACGACGACGCGTGCACACAGAATTGCGAAAAATCCGGGGAAAATAAATCCGGAGAACAAACCTTGGCCCGAAGGCATGGCTGCCTACACTGCAGCATTATCCTCGTTCAATCTCGTGGATGGCACACACCGTCTATGGTTCGCACACGGCGCGGCGATTGGCGATCGATTGCCGGACGGAGACATGTGCTTCCACACACTGCGTTTTGTTGACCGGCTGCCTTCTTTCCCGCGGTGCGCGCGAGCCTCTCTTCTTCAGGCTTGTACCTGCGATTCCCGGGCCGAGTCAGCGCTGCCGTGCCAGTGCTCTCTTTCTCTCCTTCTCTTTCTCTCTCTCTCTCTCTTCTTCTTTTTTTCTTGTTATTTTATTATTTTCTTTTTTGTTTTCTTACAAATTTTTAATATATTTTTGTATTTCGATTCATTGTTTCTGCGCTGTTTATTGTTTTATTGTTTTATTGTCTTATGTACTATTGCTACTCTGTTTTATTTACTTGTATCAGAAACTTTGCTTAGAACAAGCGAATAAAGATCTATCTATTTATATATCTATCTCTCTCTCTCTCTCTCTCTCTGCCTCTTCGAGTGTCGGCTGCTGCTTGGTCGGCGTAGGGAGACGGCGACGTCATGCCTCTCCTTACCAGCTGATCCGCTCACGCTGTCGCTCCAGCTCTTTCGTATCCTTTATTCGTCTACAGCTAAAGCATTGTAGGGGAAGGGAGAGCCGTAAATGGAATAAACGCGGGCGCGCGTATGTGCGCGTGCGACATCGCACCTTGAGGCTCCGCTCGCCAACGCCGCCGTACCTTCGCGCATATCTCGTCTTCGCTGATGACACGCAATTTGCCGTGTCACAACCTTTATTATCCAATTCTTCAACTAATATTGCTGTGCAATCAAAGGAAGTGCAATTTTTGAGGCCAACAGATGTATTTATTTGGGATGAGGCGCCAATGGCTCCGCGTTACGCATTACAAATCATGGATAGGACTTTGAAAGATATTATGAGTAATGATTTATTGTTTGGTGGTAGAATTACTATTTTAGGTGGAGATTTCAGGCAATTATTACCTATTTTAGCAGGAAGCATTCAAAGTGAAATAATAAACTTATCTATTAAAAGTAGCATTTTGTGGGATTTCTTTTACAAATTTAAGTTAACGTATAATATGAGAGCTATAGATGAAGATATTACTTTTTTGAAATTTGTTTTGGATGTGGGAAACGGTGATTTAAATGACAATAATGATAATATTTATATTCCTGAACGGTGTATGACTTCAGATTCTAATTTTATTAATTCTATGTATGGCCATTTGATCAGAAATCCCCTTTATGATGAAATGAGTTCATCATTTATACTAGCTGCAAGAAATAAAGAAATATAGATGTAAATGAAATTAATGAAACTGTGGTATCGTTATTGGATAGTTATCATGAGCGTGTATTCATATACAATTGTTGAGCCAGCTGATCATTGTGATGATAATTGTTTAATGGCTGAAGTCATTTTACCAGAGTATCTTAATTCATTGAATTCACAGAACTTACTACCTCACGAATTGCATTTACGAGTCAATTCTATTGGAGATGATTATGAACACTTTATAGGTAATCTTACTAGGCAGAATAATTTATTAACGCTTTTCAGATGTACACTGCTGCCAATGAGTGTGCCACCGGAGTAGCTGAGGCACGTTGAGCAGCTCTGGTATTTTCCTGGGCTGCGAGCAACTGCAGCTGGTGGAGAATATACAGGCTGCTTTTGAAGTTAATTTGATGGCCTTCAGGAATCTCCATCATCAGCCTTCTTCGCAGTCCAGATCTAGATATGTTCCTGTTAGCTGTTGTCTTCGCTGTTTCTTGTGCTGCTTCATCTCCAAGGAAGCGTTGTGATAGTGTGTAGTTTGTGAGGGGTTAGGATGGTAGTCCTAGGGATGGGGTCTATATGTGCGGTGTGTGTTCTCAGTGCGGCTAGGTAATTACTTTAAAAAAAACTATAAACTGTTTATTCGACCTTACTTTATCCAGTTTCACCAGGGTAGCGAGCCTCGCTTCAGGGGGTCTGGTACATGTAAGTACACTCTTTGTGTATAGT
>JAYJLV010008250.1:0-10064 GCA_036873485.1 Torymus texanus | reverse complement strand
GAGAGAGAGAGAGAGAGAGAGAGAGAGAGAGAGAGAGAGAGAGAGAGAGAGAGAGAGAGAGAGAGAGAGACAGGCAGAGAGATAGCGGCAAGAGCCAATACGCAAACACTTCCCGACGCGTAATTTGCGAAGTTCGCCAGTCGCCTCGAGCGCGTGGCACTGCGAGAGCGCGCGTGCAGGAAATCGCAACTCAACGCGCGTAAATATATACCCGAGCAGCGTTGTGAATGCCTCGGCTTCTCTCTCTCTCTCTCTCTCTCGACTCACTCACTTTTTCCCCTTGCTCCCCGCACTCCCCGTACCTATACGTACTTTATTTACTCTCTTGACCCCGTTTTCGTCGCGAGCTAGTGTGTGTGTGTATATATATATATACACACATATATATATATATACCACAACGCAACTCGTCGCCGCCACCGCCGCGTAACTGAGAGATTTCGTGTTCGTTTGGGCTGTTCGCGTTCGCTTTTTCCGCTGTTGCTGTAGCGTCCGTCGTGGCTTTTTCCCTCTAGCGCACCGAGCGAGTGGCCAGCTGGCTGGCTGGGTTTAAAAAAGTTTCGAGAGGGAAAGTTTCATTGCTGACGTAAATGCATATTCCCAACTCCCTCTCTCTATAGTCAGCGCGCTTTGTCCGCCGATAGCTGGTTGGGAAATTTTTGCACGCGTTTTCTCTGCCTCAACACCGGGCAAGTAGATTATACGGTTGTGAAAAAATGAAAGGCTGATTTCCATATTGCCTCGCAGGTATTATCGTAAATTCTGCAATCGTATATAGTCTTTTATTGTCAGGATTTTCGGGTTCTTTTTGCTGAGTAGCAGCAGCAACAACGCGAAGGAGTAAACGCCCCGAATGCCGAGGCGTACTTCAAAGTCGAAGGACGCAATTTCGATTTTCGATTGAACTTCGCTACTACTGTCCCGTCCCGATAGCAACTGAGGGAAAGAGAGAAGAGAGGAGAAGAGAGAGAGAGAGAGAGAGAGAGTGTACCCGATCCAGCGTAGATCGTGGGAAGATAAAAGTCGAGGAACGAGCGATCCCATCACTCCCCCGCGTACCATTGGGCAAGAAACAAGAGAGAGAGACAGGTTTAAGCTGATGCCGCGCGCGTCCTTCGCCCGAGTTTTACGGCCGCAAGTTTGTCTGTTATCTTTCGGAATGAACCTATTAGCTTTCCTTCTTTCTATCCCAGCTCCCCTCTTCTCTCTTCTTTCTCTTTCAGCCACCGACGACCGAGGAGCACCTTCGAGGTACTTTACAATGCCTCCCTTCTTACTTTCTATTGGGAAATTTTTATGGAATTAAGCCCCCCTCAACTCTTACGGATATACGTTTCTTTACTCTCTTTAGTCTGATCTCTCCTCCAAGCTCTTTTTTTCCTTCAAGAGTTTGGCAAAAGTTTTCTCGTACGCAATTTTTCAAAAAAAAAAAAAAAAAAAAAAAAAAGAAAAATCCTACCACTTGACCTGCCGAAAGCAGATTTCGTAACTTGAAATAGCTCTGCCACTAAACTTTCACGGCAAAACTAAATTTGAGTATATTATAATATGAGTATATATATATCCGCGCACGTCAAGTTACAAAAGTTAAGTTTTAACTTCGAAGCGGTGTGCGCGCACGTAACATAAGAATAATTCCATTGCCGGTACGGTACGTACGTGTACGTGGGTATACGCATGCGTTTTTCTTCCTTTCGGCTTTTCAGACTTTTTGAATGTGAAATATTTTAAATGCTACTCGGAATATGCAGCTGCGACTTTTCATCCGACGCCCAGAGCGCAAAGTAGCCAAATTCTCTCAAAAGTCCAGTTAGCTTCGTCAGGATTAAACCGGCACTGCATTGAAATATTTTATTACACGCTAAGTACGAGCGACATATATACGTATTTCATAACTGTAATGCAGCTTACTTGCAAGGAGAGTGACAGTCACTCGTCGAGTTCATAAATAATGACTTTTTTTCAAAATGTAAACTTCGAAATGGTTTAAAATTTGCTATAAATATATAAAATTAAGTAAAAGAACATTAATTTAGTCCACGGTTGTGAAAAATTAATAGAAATGAATTAAAAGATGAAAGCCTGTAGTTTTACGAAATTCCAAGCTCTACTTGATATACGCACATTCCTCAGAGGAACGGCAATTCACGCAACCGCGATGTTCCTCTTAGATCCACGTCTTTTCTACCACGATCGAAGCGTGGAAGAACCAAGGCACAGGCTCGTCGAGACTCGCGGGATGAATCGCCGTAAATCACGCCGGCGTCTGAGAAGTTTTCATAGCCGGTGCCGCGCGTGCACTTATACGAGGCGGCTTGGCTTCTCATTACCCAAGTTCTCGGTCGTCAAATTTTATTAACCGCCCACTTCAGGCCACCGCTGCTTCGAACTCAATATCGTAGATTCGCGTAAGCTTTAACTACCGAACGTTTTCCCCGTTCGACTTCTGTTGCTGTGGCTATATATACTAGAGTCCTAGCGATCGATTCGTCTGGGCTTTTTTTCATTTTTAAAAGTTGTACGGGCATTATATATATATATATATATATATATATATATAAGAATGGGGATGTTGTGACTCGCGCATGCGGCTTCGATAGTTGCACGCGTACACTTCGAATTCGGCAGAAGCAGTCAGTTTTTACGCGAGAATGGTATAAAAGTCAGGACTGGTTAAAGACGAACACGCGACGAGAGAAATGCGGAAAAGCGACGTATAGGTCAAATTCAATAGAACATGAAAGCTCTCGTGTTTTTTACGTTTTTATCCAATGTAAAATGACATGGGCAGTGAGCAGAAGACTGAAATAAAGTCAAATATTTCAAGATTACAAAATTATACAAGGTAAAATGAATCCTCTAATTAACAACTCATACGATGATATGTGATAAAAGCATACACTAGCGCGCGTTCATTCTCTTTCTCCCCACCCCTCAACGCGGCTCATTTTCGACGTAACCCCTTTCCCGCGGGCAGCCGCGATGCTTATTCCATTTTTTTTTCTCCATCGAATGAGCTTATTGAATCCCGTCATCTCTCAGCTATTTCTCTCTCTCTCGCTCTTTATCTCTTTTTCTTTTTCTGCGGTCGGTTACGCGCTTTTATAATTTTTTTCCCCATATTTCAACCCCTCTTCGCGTTCCTTTTAACTTTTTCATACCCCTGTGCGCTGGTTCGCTCGTTCGCGGCCGCGTACGCTCATTATCTCGTCCTCTCGAACGACGCGAGCGCGTTCACGTTTTTTACGCCATTTTCCTTCCTCCTGCCCCCTTCCCCTTCTATACCTCCTGTGAGCCACTGGCAGCTTTGTTCGTCCCTCACTCTCGCTCTTTGAAAGCAAGCAATAATTCCGTGCTTCTCGAGCGAGAACTAATTTCCCAGCGTTTCGTACCTCGGCGTTTCATTCCTCTCTTTCTCTCTTATACGCACGCTCACGTTCGTTTCGCTTTTATCGCGTGGCGAGCGAGCGCGCGCGCTCATTCGGTCAGCGACGCTCTCGCTCGCTTGGCGAGCCTTTCGGAATCGTAACGAACGCAATAAAGGGGTCGAACTTTTTCCGGTAGCCTGAATGCGAGGCGGGGTAGGTGAAAAGGTCGAAAAGCGTCTTATTTACGAGGTGCTTCTATATGTGTATGTGTGTGCGAGCCTTCGACATATGGACGTCCACGCGAAGGCGCGCCGCCGTCTGCCTTTTATTTTACACCTGCCTGGCGGAAATTTTATTGCTCGCTTTTCTCTCCAACTTCGTTTTCTTTTTTTCTTTTTAGTTTTACACGTGCCGGCGTCGCTCACGTGCGTGCTTTGTTCCATGCGGGGTGTAAAAGCTGCGCACGCGCGCTTGTGAGGATCTGTGAGTGGAAATTTGCCGATTGTCGAAAAAAGATTTCGGATCTCGGTAGATTTTACATACGTCGGTTTGGTTATATCTTCGTAAGATAAATTAGAGGCAGCATCACTCTGATCAAATGATTGAGTAATTTCAGTTAATGAAACTTGATACGGATCAATGCGTCAATCATGCTGCATGAAATTAATTAATTATAACGCATATGAATCTGCTACATATATACGATAAAATATATGCATCGTGGGCAAATTTCTTTGAGTAACGCCCACTCAGCTCTCTGTACAGGGACACTCTTTACAATATTAAAAGGTTATGGAAAATGTTTAATTAAAAGCTTATAAATGGAAACGTATTTTCAGTAACGTTATGTGTTGCATCCTTGATGGTTTACCTCTATCTTTGGCGAATGCGATCCAGTTAAAGAATTCCGAGAAACGGAAAACATATACTCTTTTTCCCTGTTTACTAGTCTGGTATACGCGTACAAATATTGAAAAATCTCTAGCACGAGCGCCATGTACACCAAGTTTACATTTCATGAAGGGGAAATACATAGCGAACAATATATAGGCCAAAGGAAAGCATTAAATAATTTGTTTGCGCAAAAGTATTTGAAAAAAATCTAGGAATTACGATTTAATATATCTGTGGCTCGTATTGACGCAGATTCCATTTTGAACTTTCATAACGAAAAGTAAATAGCGAGTTGCATATTTAAACCCGAATGAAATTACAATAATATGATTGAGAACTATATTTTTCGAAAATTAGGTCAACTGATATATATATAAGAGACTGTTAATGAATAGGCGATTTTTTAAAATTATTGTTAGCAAACAAATTTTTTTAAAATCTCAATTCAGATAGACATCCAATGTTAATAAATGTATCCTGGTATTTCATTCATCTATATAATTTTAACAAAATTACCGGTACTATCCTATCTAAATATTCCCAGAACAGGAGAGAAATAATTGATTTCCGATAAAATTAGTTTTGATTTAGGTTTTGTTCCCGATTCCTATACACATTTTGCGAGCTTTTTAATAAACCTCGCCATTTATTTCGACCACTCTGCTACAATTTCCTATCCATTGAAACACGGCACTTGTAATTGAACAAAACAACGGAAAGAACTGGTGTACAATTTGAAATTGATACTCGCCGCACTGTACACGAGCTTTACAAAAATAACACAGTTTGAAAAATCTACACATTTGAAAGGAAAAATAACTAACAAAACTGACCTTTAGCTGGGTGGGCACAGGCTCGGATGCGAGTAGCTGCTTCAGAGCCGTGTGCCCGTGTCCGTTCTGCTGACCAGCGCCCGCGGCTGCGCCTCCCGGTGTGCTCGGTGTGCTCGGGTTGCTACCCGGTGTGTTGGGTGTATTTGGTCCGGTCGCCGGGCTGCTTGGACTCGCACTCTCGTTACCCATGCCGTTCGGTGCTCCGTTGTTGCTGCTACTGCTGTTGTTGCTACTGCTGCTGCTGTTGCTGTTCTTGTTATTACTGCTGTTGTTGTTATTATTATTGTTGTTGATGTTATTGTTGCTATTGTTGTTGTTATTGTTGTTGTTGTTGGGTGTGCCGTTGCCGCCCGCGTGGTGGTTCTCCGTGTGTCGGCGTAGGCTACGTGCGTCGCAGTACGATTTGCCGCAGCCCTCGGCTTTGCACTCGTATGGCTTTTTGTTGCGATGCGTGAGCATGTGACCGTTCCTATAGACAGATAAAGGATAACGAGACTATAGAGTATTGGAATATCACCTCGGTGTTCAGGTAACTTGTGTTTAAAGTTTTCTGTAATTATTAATAATAGTTAACGTGATTTTATGATGGTAAATATAAAAGTACCAAATGTAAATATATTTTTTTTCATTAATAGGATTCAATTAAAGTATTTTGTCAATACGAATCGAGAAAAATAGAATATTAAAAAAAAAAAAAAACAATTTCATCAACTTCGTTATTTTAAAATATACGTATGATCAAATATTTGCTTTACGAATTACATAAGCTTGTATATAAATAAAAGAGATAAAAAATGAATCAAGGATCACGCGATCAAATGTTACACACATTTATGTTAACCATTTTATCTCAAAATTTTCATCATCCACTTTATCAAATAATGTACAAAATTCCATTACCATCTTCAGTACGCGAAAAAACACGCGATTCGTCATTCACGTAACCCTTGCATCCCACAACTTTTCACCTCCACCTCACAGTGCAAATAACAAGCAAAGCGAATACGCGCGCATTTTTCAATCATCCAAATTGACCGCGTGTTGCCGTGTACTGGGTACATCTATATATGTATGTATGTATGTATGTTCTCTTCCAAGCCCCATCTCGCCGAGCAGTACGGAAAATCAATGAGTCAGTCAGAGCGCACAGACACATATAGGGGCGCTCGGTAGCTCTCGCTAGCCGGATACTCTGTATACGACCAATGAAACGCGACTATAGCACACTCGCAATTGTCGAGAGAGTTGCCGCCACTGCTATATATATATAGTATATACGTGGCTGTGTGATGCACGTATCGCTTCTGTGTCACGCGCGCGCGTGGAGTGCGTGAACTTGCGTTGCTGCACCGCCGGCAAAACTGTGTGCGCTAGCATGCTAAAGATGAGAGAAAGGGTAGGAGAGAGAGAGAGAATACGCGAGGGACGCAATAGAGTGATAGCTCGTGTGCGATGCGAAATCCGAGTACATGCGTTAGATCGAGTGGCGAGAGTATAGTAGAGCGATAGAAATAGATAGAGAGGAGGAGAGAGGCACGTGCGTGAATGTGGAACGCTCTTACTATCTATCATCCATTAAGGTACGAAAGTCTTACCCATCTGATAGTTCTTTCTTCCTCTTTTCCTTTCTCTCTCTCTCTCCCTGTTTCTTAGTTTATAATCTCATGGGTTTGATCTTTTAAATTGTACATACAGTAAATATCTACATAGACTTTTTTCCTCTTGGATCAATTTTCCAATATACAGGTAAGTGGGACGAAGAGAAACCGACAATAACGTGATGAGTTAATGCCTAGGGTTCTTGTAAGTCACGAAGTGAATTATACCGTTCAAGCTGGTTACGAGAGAGGTAAGAAACGCAGAAAGATAGGGAATGAGGTGGACAGACAGAGGCATAGAGAGAGAAATTTGCATAGAGCGGATGAGAGTGTAGATCGAGAAAGAGGGGGAGTAGGAGGGAGGGGAAAGGGGCTCTTGAAAATCAAAGATGAGCCTCGTTTTCTTGCTTGCCTCAGCTCTATTTTTCTCGCTCTTTGTCCTTGTGGCACGGCCTCTTTTGACTCTTCTACCACCGCGCGAACTCTGGAGTGTTGCCCCTTTGTGCGACGCAACAAGTATGTTTATGCACGGATTTCTCGTATCAACAGGTTTTTTTTTTAGGTGTCGTGCTGTTTTCTCATTTCTTTTATCATCAAATTTATTCTCTTTTTTGTCTAAAGTTTATTAAATTTAACAAATCGATCGAATAAACATGCCGTATTCCACGCTACATAAATGCAATATTGTCGTGCAATCATATAATAAATAGTAAACTTTAAAATGTATTTGTGACGAATCAAAGTAATAGTTTTATCTCATATTTTAATGTAATCAAAGTAAAAAACATAACTATTTTTTTCTATTTGCAGATGAAAAATGTAAATAAAAATCTATAATAAATTAATGTGAAGTAAAATGTGTAGGATTTAAAAATAGTGCAAAATCAAAGTTATGTATTACTTGAGGGAATATAAGCTCCAATATTTTCATAAATACGTCGATGCTGTAAAGTACCCGTTACAACATTTCCAATACTCGGTGAAAAAAATTATCACGATAGCGTCGGGAAATTTAAACTTGACCTATAACCGAAAGTGAAAAAAAGTCATACAAAGGAGCACCTCAATATTATTTTCTAATTCCCGTTAAAATACTATTACGCATTTTTTTTAAAAAACTATTCTTCGGATGTAGTTTTTAACACTTTACTTTGATGTAAATGATTGTTAGAGAATTTCAAGATAGTATACTCTCCAAAATTGCTTCTACGTGATAGAGGAAATCTTCTTATTATTGTGACAAGCAGAAAATCTGTTGCATATAAAATGAATTTTCTATAAGTAAGAGGAACCTATATTTGACTGGAAACTTTACAGAATTTTCTTTAATGTTTACAGTCAAATGGATTCCTCTTACTTATATAAGATTAATTCTATATGAAACGGATTTTCTGCTTGTCACAATAATAAGAAGTTTTCTCTATCACGTAGAAGAAATTTTGGAGAATGTACTAAACATTGCACTACCGGATTATCCACTTACAAAGAAAAAAATCAGCTTGTCTCATGAAGAAACATAGAAGAAAGTCGGACCAATTTCCTTCCTGAACGTCAACTCTACACGATCCCTCATCCACGAGCGCGAACGCGCGTGTGCACGCAACAAGTAGCCACCGGCGCCCACCCAATTGTGCGCAGCAGCAGCAACGACTCGAGGAAGAAAGAAAGAAAAAAAAAACGACTCGACAAGAGTCACGAGATGACGCGCGTTACCGCGACTACTCTCGAGGGTCGTCTCCGAGTAGTAGTAGTAGTAGTAGGGGTCCACTTTTCCTCCTCCACCTCTTTTCTTCACCTCTACTCAACGAAAGAAGCTATGCCTTGCGACTCTCTCTCTCTCCCCGTCATAATTGTATTAATCTGAGAAACTACGCTGGGCAGGGCGCGCAACGACGTCGTTAAAGCCGCGCGACGGAGATTCGAGATTAAGAGTAGATAAAACAGCTCGTAAGCGCAAGCGATGCGCCCCCGGCGATAACTCTGGTACCCGGACAAGAGGAGAGAGAGAGCGGCTAGTCGTCGTCGTCGCCGTGGCCACTTTAGCCGGAGTGACGTTATCTCTCGAGCGGGCGACTCGAGCTGGGTAAGTATATAGAGAGGTGCTTCAACGCGCGGAAAGAGAGGAAGGATCGGAGATGATAAGTGGGGAGTGAAACCTGGGAGTTTAAATAATATACACTTCGCAGTGGCTTAAAGCTCGTAATACGACGTATCAAGGAAAAATTCTAAGAGTTGAAGTTGGATAGCTGCTATTTCGATGATATGTCTCGATATAACATCTAAGCTTATGAAATTGTTACTAATGGAGTACAATATTTCTTATGGTGAAAGAAGTTATTTTCAATGTTTGTATTTAATTAAATTGGCATAAAGAATTTATATACGTAAATGCAAAATGACATTGAGACTCAAAGTAAAATATCATTCCTGAACGGTCCATATTCAGATTGCAAATTGGCCGAAGCAAAAAATCCATCTGTAAAATACCTGATGGCGGAGCTTATTGAGCCGAGGGAAATTGTCATTTACGAGGCGACAAATTTATATCGAGCACACGGCTGCATGCGGTTTTTACTCGAACCCCCGTCCCCTCTCGGAAGAGGCAACGGATCGTTAGCGAACGGACGCGCGCGCGCGAAATTTCGCGAGAGAGGCGAACGATCGGACCTGGTCGCCAAAGAAAGTTTAACGGCCGAGCGAAATACCGTCGGAACTCCTAAAATCAGCAAAGTTTTCCGCTAGTCACCGACTACTACTACTACTACGACGATGGCGACGGCGTAACGGCTTTAATTTGTAAAAGCTAATTTACCGAACTTTTAGCGCGCGACTATATACCCGTCAAAGAAAAAGGTGCAGTGCTGTGTGTAGCGGAGAAGAGGGAGAGAGAGAGAGAGAGAGGAAATCGTCGTCGTCGCTGTTGCCGCGTTACGCCCGATCGCCTCCCTCAAGACGAGCCGAACTGAGGAAGACAGGAAAATTGAGTAAGTATCGATGAAAGAAGGAAATCTTGTGAATCGAGAATTTTTTAAAAGGAAAAGTCTCCAGCAGTTCATTGGCCGTGTTGCGGATATAAATGGGGAATTTCATTCATTATAATATCATTTTTAGCATGAAAGGAGATTAAATTGAAGAAAGTTTGTAATTTCTATGTTAAAAAGGTTTCGAAAATTCATTGATTCGCGGGCTAGTAAAAGAACTTATTGATAATTGAAAGTGTACTTGTCAGTTAAATTAGTATATGAAAAGTACAGGTATAAGAAAATCAGCAAAATGTTTCTGCAATTATAAAAGATATTCCCTGGTAGAAATCGATTCCATTAATTGACTAATAAATAGCTAGTTTCTCCAGTAATAGCCAAAAACTAGAT
>JAYJLV010008239.1:0-10066 GCA_036873485.1 Torymus texanus | reverse complement strand
TATAAACATGAGTTAGAAATAGCACGATTTGGCGCTCGCGTGCGGCGCTGGGGCAGTTGACATGAAACGCCTCATATGTAATAAAAATTATACCCATTATTCAACTATAGAACACTATTACAATTGAAAATTTTTTAACTAAAGTAATTAATTATTTACGTTAGATTAAAATCTTAATTCGACCTTAACTAATTAAACTGGAGTAATATAAAAAAAAGTAAAATCGATCATTCTAATTATAGTTAATCGAATAAAGCAATTTAGATTTTTGCGGCTCTTCGTGCTTGTTAATAAGAGATTACATTCAAAAGCTTCATATCTACACCAATTTCTCAGAATTAATTAATTACTTTATCGAAATATTTATCAACATATTTAGCGTATCCAGATTGAAGTAGATTATTATTCAGTTTTAAAAGCAGTTTCAATTTATGTAATTCCCGTAATATTTGAATAAACGATGTGATAAAAATTAAAATTAAAAATACGTTGTTAGTTGTATAATAAATGTTAAGAGGCCGTTTTACGTGTGAAAATTCCGACTTATCCTATCGGCCATAAATATCAATTTTCGATAAAAACTCATCAGATAAGAGAAAGAAATTAGCTCGTTTACAGCATGCACGGCAATTTTTATCAATGAATGACGTCAATTTTTACAACTCAGTGATTCTTCCAGTCCGTCGCCTCCCTATCTGCGTTTATTTTTGCTGCGAAAAAATCGTAAAACAAGAAACTAATTCGCCTCGCGTGTCTATTTTTACTCAAAAATCCATGCATGCTACCGATACTATCATTATTTATGCGTAAAAATACTTCGACGCGAAGGTTAAATGAGAAAAACCATCGTTCGCTAAAAATTCATTTATAATACGCACATATAAGTGCGTGAGCGCGACTATAGCACTTACGCGTACACGTATATTGTCCACAGGGTGTAAGGTTTGTCGAATATCTCTCTCTCTCTCTCTCTCTCTCTCTCTCTCTCTCTCTCTCTCTCCCTCTGTCTCTTTGATGGCGGCTCACAGTGCAGGTCGATAATACATTGCCGTGCGCGCGCGCGCGTCGCGAAAACATTCGTTTCTCCGCGCAAGCGCGTGCGATTGTGGGTGTAAGCGTTAGGTACTCGTGTCGCTTGAAAAAGCCTAAGCGCAATGTCAGACAGCTGTTCTCTCGAGCGTACATTGCTCCCACTTACATATATATATATATTTATATATATATACGTATTATGCGCTTATTGCCACTTGTCGTCGTCGTCGTCGTGTGCACCACCTCGCGATGTCATTTCAATTCTTCATCGTGCCTTTCTCTTCCTTTGTCTCTAGATACCTTTGAGAAAGCTCACCGAGTTCACTTATATATTAAAAAAGGAACGATGAAATTTTCGCCTGGCGACAAGCGCTGAGTGTTCGCCAAAGAGCAATTCGAGCAGATTGAGTTTCGCCTCTACAACTCGGGGAGGAGGAAAAGGATTAACTTTGCCGTGACGTGGGCGAGAGAGCGCTCATCTGGTTTATTGGACTTCTTACTTTTTTCCTTCTTTTGCCATTTTTATCACCCTATGTTACTTTGTCGATGTCAAGGAGAAAAGAGAGAGGGAGAGAGAGAGAATGAGAAAGAGGGAGAGGACAGAGCAAATCTTAAGTGCATCTTTTCCGCCCGCAGCTTTGATTAAATAGCTCGGCCGTTTTAATGCGAGAAGAGGCTCTTTCAGCCGTAAAAAGCGCATGGAAGAATGAGAATTTACCTGCTCAAGGATTACAACGGCAAGTGGGTGGGAATATAGTACCTGTTTTATTAATTAAGTAGTTTTGAAGAATGTTATCAAGTCTCCTTTGAAGATAGCAATTAACTCATTTAGTCTATTTTATTACAAGAAAAATGTTAATAAGAGGATTTATTTTAGCTTAAGTAATTGATGATTATAAGTGAAATTATACATTTTACAAAATTGTAGTAGATATTTCAATTTTAGTCATACAATTTTCTGTTAAGTTGTTACTAAATCATATTTTATTAATATAAGAATTAATCGATTGTTCCCGCAGAAAGTTAAAAAAAGCTACGGTAATTGCGGTTAAATATTGTTTCTTAATAAGTCGCGTCAATTTGTGTTCAACGTTATAGCTTTACATACTACCCAGTCAATTAAAAAAATAATCAACAAGGATTTCAACGATTGTAAAGAGTGTAAAGCACTTGTTCTATAATAAAAACAATAGCAGCTTGTGACAAGTTTGAACTTTAATTTATCTATACGCAGAAGTGAATCTATGAAACTCGCTTACTTTGTACCGGTGATAAAGAATATTAGTTCTGTAAATCTTCGTAGTATTATAATTTTATTAATGTTTACTGTCTAAAAAAATAACGATATTATTATATTATCTTGAAGATTGAAACTTTTCGAATAATTGCGAAGTAGGTAATGTGAATATGAAAAAGCCTTTACATGTAGAAGACTTATTGCAAATGCATTATAATAAGTCTTTGACGCTAAAACAGGGACCGAATTATGCCCGTGATGTTCTCATTTGCTTGGGGGAAACTGCGCGTGACGCAGGGAAATCACGGGAAGCCCACGCAGATTTAAGACGCTTGTGTAGGAGTTGAGCATTCAAATTCAAATAGCCGCCATGTCGTATCCAATTTTTACTCTTTCAATTGTAAAGAATAGTCGAACGTAAAACTTTTCTTTTCATTATCGACTTGAATCCTGTTCCTGAGATGTTTTAATGCAAATTGGGAGGCTATTTTTAAAGTCTCTTAATTAGGATTGATAAAAATAGCAGTGTTACAACAATATTTTCTTCATAAAGAAATTTTAATATAGGATTCCTTGGTAAATCAGTAATAATCAAGCTAAAAGTTTTTATTGTGGCATATGAATCTTTTTATTTTAATTTTTTATAGTTACTATTTATAATTTTGATAAGTATACTAGTATAGACGTATATAATTTTATTAACAAATAAAACATAATGTGATAAAAACTGTTAGGTGAAATAGTCGAAGATACTTGCTGTCATAACTAATATTTTCGGACAAGATTTACACTGATAAAGGCTTAGC
This sequence comes from Torymus texanus, assembly GCA_036873485.1. Taxonomy (NCBI): domain Eukaryota; kingdom Metazoa; phylum Arthropoda; class Insecta; order Hymenoptera; family Torymidae; genus Torymus; species Torymus texanus. The sequence goes on along the minus strand of JAYJLV010008239.1, from coordinate 6,991 downwards.
TTACAAGGCCCCTTTTAAAGGGCTAAGCGGATTATGCCGAATTTATATACGCACACCGAACTTCTATTTAACAAACGAAAGATGAGGTTTCCTGTCGGATAATGTTGGCGTGTATTAGAATTATACCTCAAATAATGGCAAAACAAAAGTAATATGCTTTAAAAGTTTTTGGAATAATTGGAAAATATATCAATATTTTAATAGAAAATAGAAAGAAGTTTAAAATACTAATACATGGCGAAAAATGCATTTCTAACGACGAATAACTTTGTAACTAGCCTGTACTATGAACATGTCAATCTGTAATTTTAGCAATAACTGATTTCAACAGTTCGCGTACAATTATGTAGATCTATAAACATTACGATAAAAATGATGATTCATCTCCATATAATTATCTATCCTGAAAAAGGTGATATTTTATTCCACTTTAATAACGTACGAAGCTCTTGAAACGATGTTCAAGTTAATTTATAAGTTACATGCAACTTTTCATTTTTGAACAGTGCTAAGGGCAGTTCGAAAGAAACGACTTTATCATTTTCTTCTCATATTTCCCAGCAAACGATAATATTGCAAAGTTTATAAGCTGAAATCGAGGCAGTTTAAATGAAGTGATTTCAACCTTAACTTGCAGCGAGCATACAGGAGCGCGCGCGTGCGCTCGAAATCGCTACGTGAGATGGTTAAGATTCCGAAGGAGCGCATAGAGGACGAGGGAGGAGGGAAACGGGTATTCCACGCCGACTGACTTAAAAACAGAAAGATAACTGGGTCAAAGCGTGTCGTTCATTCCTCAACGAAAGAGAGAAACAGAGAGAGAGAGAGAGAGAGAGAAACTTTCCGGTATATCTCGAATCGCTCCGGAAAGATCCGCTTCACTCGGGCTCCGCGTTACGAGCAAAAGATTCTTCGACCGGGCTGAAACCCGAGTAGCTCTGACGATGTAGTAGTAGTAGTATAGTAGTAGTATCCTATCGTCATCCCACCTGTACGTATATAGATATGTACATTCATACGAGAGACATCAGCCCCAGGTAATCAGTTACCCCATTCGGTCTGTTGTAGTGGGGTAAAAAACGACCGTGTAACAGGCGACCGATGGAACATACGATCGTGCACAGACATATAACATATATGTATATATACAGAGACTATACGCGTGTCTGCATGATAATGCCAACGGGTAACGGACACGCTCGCGTGGAATTCGGATGGTGCGGTGCGCTCTGCTTACATATACCTAGTGTAGTCAGGTTCTCGCGATCGATGCCCTGGCAATACGACACGCGCGCTCGTTGGGAGAATTGCGCGGGTGGATGGGTAGTATGGCCCTGCGCTGATATTGCATTGACGTCTCCATATCGCGCGCCGCTGAGAATTGCCGATAAAAGCATTTTACCGTAATGCGAAAATATTAAGGATTGCATGGCGTGCGGAGAAAAAGGTAGAGTGGCTAATGTTATTATTGCCCAAAGTGTGGATGATGATGTACGAGTAGAGTGAGAGATATTATCGAAATATGGACTTTACATGTGCGATGCTATGTATTGGTAATACTAATTTATTTTATTTTTAATACAAGTCTCCATTATATTATTTATTCGAATTCCCTATACTTTCTTTTGAGATATTTATTTTAGTATTCAAGTTTTATGCAGTCCGGAAAATTCTATCAGAACTTTGCCTATATTTAATAAAATCACGTCTTTCATAAAAATATTAGATTTTTTTTCTAAACACTATAGAGAGTTGTTAAAAGTTACTTTATCTCTCCCAAAATGTCAATTTCATTTTTCAGCGTGGAGATATAAATACTCTTTAGAAGATAAAAATAGTACGCGTATATAATACCGAAATAATTTTCATTCAAAAACATTCTCTTAAATCCACTTTAAAATGCAGCACATTTCCCGCTATAATACCACTTCCGAATGGCACAATTCGAACAAAATCAGAGCTTCGTATAGGTGAAAAAAGGGAGAGAAACGAGATTTTCACTAATACACACACACATACTTCCCAAGCTGCGAAACACGACATTATTTGTAGTTCCGTTGTTTCGACCGGCCCCGGCTACACCTTATTAGCGCGCGTGTGAAAAAGCGCATATACACGCCGACAGGAACGAGCTCAGTTAAAAGAGAAAGAAAGAGAGAGAGAGGGTCGGGGCGTTGCAACCCACTCATCGACCCGCGCGCACGCTTGCACAGCTGCGGTCGTGGCGGCTTGAGCCTTTGCGTAGGTGTCGCTCGCCTATATGGAGCAGTAGGTGTACCTGCGACGCCCGCCACCTATAAGCTCGGGGGACGAGGTACGGGGGGGGAGGGGGAGATGACGCGTAAGCGGGACTTTGCGGGCACCGGGCACTTAATTACGCCCTACTCCTGACGATGTGCTGCAGCTACGCGCGGAAGCTGGGGCTACAACATCACCGCCGAAGCTTTATTGTGGGAGAACATGTCCTATGTGCGGTGGCTTGGTTCTTTTTTTTTTCTTTTTTCGTTTGGTAAAGCCAAGTGAGGGCATGAAAGAGTTTCTTAGTTGCGTAGGATGAGAAAATTATAGAATTTTAATATTGTAAGGACGCGATACTGTATTGTTTTTGATTAAACATTTTAGTGACATCTAGGATTTTTTTTAAAATAATCGTCATTTGATATTATTTTGTTAGTGAAAAGGTTTTACCACTTTTACGGTTTTTTACAGTACTGAAAATATAACATTGCATTTTGTAATATATTATTCTTCAGAAATTATATGTTGACTATACCAGAAGATTATATTTTGTTTATATACAGAAAAATTTGTATGATTCATATAGAAGCATATGGCTTTAGATTATTATGAAAGCTATTTATTCCAAACCATAACAGTAAAAATTATTATTCGGTCTCTTATTTAATGGTAAACTAAATTTCTACAAAAATGTTCTATAAGACCGGTATTTGCCTTCGTTAATAAAATGAGTGATCGTGATAAAAAAATTTATTTTGTGATTATAAATTTCTACTTTTTCAAAGAGAAAGCTTTATAACGATGAGATTTTTCAAAGGCAAGGTGCCATGACTTTTTATATTTCAAGGCTCTTGTATCTATAAGACGATTAATATTTTTACCTAAGAATATGATATCGCCGAAATAATATATACCTTTTGCGTACACATATTCCCGTCCATTCATAAACTCCTACACATCATCCATACGCATTCACTAAAATTGGTCTATTTCAATTCCATTCTTCCTAAAATATACTTTTGACATATTTTCTCAAAAACTTTCTTCTTACTGCCACAGAACTTTCTTTGATTGGATGCGAAAATTCATTTTACAAAAAGGGTAATGAAATAGTATTATATTCATTAGCCTTTGAATACTCCAACAGAAATTATTTCTAGCAATACTTTGTATAACGTTCAAAAATGATCAAAGTAACTACTTTTTCTAATTATTATATGATACACGACCTCATATTAACACAAAATTGTTTTACGAAACTAAAACTATTAATAACGTCCATATAGTTCGTAAATGAGTTCGTGAGTTCCACATCTGCGCTCGAAGTTGGCAGTTACGAATTCTATGATTTACTCGTGCTTCCGTTAATGGAGATAAATATACAGTTCATTATGTAGGAAGTAAAACATTTAGTTGTAAACTATAACAATCGATTATTTTATGACAAGTATACTTGTCATAAAAAAATTTCCCTATAGGGAAATCACTTTTTATGTATATTTTTTGTTAAATTAAAATATACTCTATACATTAATTAAATAAGTTTATAACTTTGCAAATAGGTATTTTCAATGAAATAATTTTAATAAAAATTTTGTTTCATATAGTTTTCTCTTCCAGGAAGTATCACTTAAAATATGAAGTTAGTATGTATCATGGTTTTACTGAGGATAAAAATAGAAAGCTTTAAAAGAAAAAATAGATAACATTAGGAAAAAGTAAAGTAGTGAGAAAAAGTACTTTAGAAGAAAGAGTTTTAAAACAGAAAACTTGCACGTATAAAAGTGCAGCCACAAATAAAAACTAAACAAAGCGAATGACACATTGTGGCTGTATGTAAGACTTTAAGAATGAATTTAGTTAAATGTATTACAAATTTTTTCATGAAGTTTTCTGAATTTTGTACGTAGATTTATAATTCTATACTCACATACTATCCTAATTATAGCCGTACACTAGTTTCATGAACTCACCTATAACAGAAAGAAAAGATAACAATTAAAAGTTGCGAAAATTCACATTAAAAATAATATTATGTATGTAGGATAGATTCAATATTTCAATTTATTGCAGTTTTTCATTAACAAACATGACTTTTTGGTCCTTATTAATTATAGCCATATAACTATATTCTTTCAACATAAATTTCATTACGATACTTTATATAATAATAATAAAAATAACTATATTTAAACTTTTGGCAAATATACAATATCGCGAGCAATAAATAGAAATATAATACAGAAATAATACGTTTCAGAATTTCGCATGTCAGAGACTCTAATGTTACTCGTCTCAAGTTGGCTCTCAAGAAAAGAATGTAGATTGCTTTAAAGCGCGTGGCGACTGCTATATGAATATTCATACGTTAAAACCTCGTCTCGGCGCGTATTTCATTTCGCCGCGCGACAGGTCTTTTAAAAAGAATTAGAAGCCAGTAAAACAGTGACAGGTAAGAAAGAGACCGCGGCTACGATCGGGGAAAAGACTGCGACGGAGCATCATAATCTCTCTCTCTCTCTCTCTCACTCTCCCCCGACTGCTTATACGCCAAGGCCTAGAGAAGGTCATGTAAGGTGTATATACGTCTTGTGTCTAACGTGCGCACACGAAGAGGATATCCGAGGCCAGGCGCGCGCATCCCCGGGATAAAGCTTGCCTGCCTGCCTGTCTGCGCGTATAGTCTCGGGATCTTGGGCTGTGCATTTATGTATCCTCCGCTCTATACTCTTGCGCAGCTATCTAACCTCCTTCTTCTCCTTCTCCACCCCCGCACATACACCTTCTCAGCTCTATCTCGCCTCGTTATACGCCTGGATGTGCGTGCGTGTGTATTATATATACACGTGAAGCGCACAACGGCCATATCGCTTATCAGGGGAAAAATTTATCTCTCGCTTCTCGTTCACTTGCTCGGTACGAGGCTGCTATAAATAAATAATCTACAGTCTCTTCTTTTTCGCGCGCGCGCTCGCGAGGGAGAAACCGACCTTCCGTGTGTATGCGCCGTCTTTGCTCCGCCCGATCCTGAGAACATCTTGGCTTCATTCTCACGAGACAGGAAGGGAAGGAGACGAGGGGAAGTATATATGAGACGGAGAAATAGAGAGGATTGTTATTATGGTATGGGAGACCTTTGCACTGACCCTGGATAGAAGTTAATATTCTGGAAGCCTTTTCTCGCGTCTATACACGATTATACGCAAACGTGTGTATATGGGCAGTCGACGCCGTTGACTTGTTCTCGTCGTTTCACGCCGGATATTACGTCATTAATTATGAGTCTCACGAGTCATCTAGGGATGATTTCAAGCCGTTAGACTCGATGGGAATTTTAAATTACAGATTCGCTTCGGCTCTTACGTTTATTCCTAAGTATCACGATCGCGTAAATTTAGGACATGGTCGAGAGTTTTGAAAGTGTGTGTGTGTATATATATATATATATATATATATATAGTGTTTAAATAAACTCTACAATATAATTTTGTACGCTATCTGTGCTACATGTTTATTCAGAATATAATTAAAATAATAAATAACATTCTTATAATTTTTTATAACAACTATATAAGTTCGTCCAAAACTAGCACTCGTCTAAAATAACCACCGTCGCGAAAATCATTTTTCCGGGTCGTACATCAGCCCGCATACGTCTTATCTGTAATAAAAATCACTGAAACTAATCCTCTCTATCCCGACTCGCTAAATCAAAATACACAAACACAGACATACATAACGCTAGGGTCTGTGTGTGTGTGTGTGTGTGTGTGTGTGTGTGTGTGTGTGTGTGTATATATATATAAATATAACGTATAGCGCGCACAAAATAGATTGAACGCGTCCGAGAGTCCGCGTGTGACAAACATCCTTCCTCTCACTCAGCTGTCCGCGTATATATACGCAGACCACGTATCGTTCCTATACATCTAGCTTAGTGCGCAGTAAAGACCGAAAATAGACTTTCTCTCTTTCTCCCTTCCAAAATTGTTATACGACAACAAGAAAGTTCCATCGAAACGATAAATTCGCGTAGTAGCGCCGCTTTATCATAGCTCGCTATTTTCGGCGTGCGCATATTATACTCGCTCTCTCGTCGCAGCTGATTTCCCGATGATTCCCGCGTGTGTGTGTGTATGTTGGAAAGGTCCTTCATCCCCGGGTGAGACGTGTCCAAAGTAAAATTCAGCCGACGACGCGCGCTAAGGGAATGAAGGGCGTTGGAATGACGTAGATGCGCGTATAGACGCGCTACGGGCAAAGGGACGAGGCTGAGGGTGAACGCGTTGGCGAAGGGTTAACTCAAGGAGGAAAATGCCTTTCTCGGAAACTGAGCGTGGGAGATTTATTGACCGTAAAAGAGCAAGAAGCCAGTCTTTCTTTTTTTCTTTCTTTCTCGCTTCGTACCGCCCGTCCTCTTCCACGTTCCGTATATATACATATATATAAGAGAGCTGGTTACGCGGCGCGGTCTGACAATGCGCAAACTACTTGGGACTCAATTGACCTATACGATGTCGCTCGTACTCACTCTTTTACGTTTGCACCGCGCTTTTATTTTCTGCGGCTCGCCATGCGCTGATTTTACTACTGCTACTGTTGTAAGACGATATCGCGTCAAGTGCTCGAGTTGTTATATATATATATATATAGGGGTAACTTCATGTCAACTGTGCCAAGTCAAAATTTTTAAATTATTGAAAATGATTTTTTCTAGTTCCAAATTAGCCCCAAAACACAAATATAAAATTTT
>JAYJLV010008218.1:0-10066 GCA_036873485.1 Torymus texanus | reverse complement strand
AAGATAATCACTTGAAATTTTAACCCAATCTTGATCCCAACCAGTGTGATAAGTGGTTAAAATTTCAAGTCGATAAAATATATTCTCTCTTAAAAAACGTAATTCTAAAATATTTAAAAAAAAAATTTTAACCTCAAATATCTTTGGTCGTAATAGACCGATTTTTTTGACAACGAACTCGATTCGAAGATTTGTAAAAGCTATCTCTGCTAAATTTCAAGACGATTGGTTGACTTTTACTCCTGTTATCGTGTCGGAAACAAAAATACACTTTGTTCTAAAAATATTTTTTTCCTTGGGAACAAATGAAGATAATCACTTGAAATTTTACCACAATATTGCCCTCAACCACTGTAATAAGTGGTTAAAGTTTCAATTCGATCGATTAAAATTTATTTAGAAAGTAATTAAAGAAGTTTAAAACATATTTTCTTTAATAACAAATGACAGACTAAAGATAATTTAACTTTTAAGAAAAGAAATTGTAGGTAATTTGACGACCTTTCAAAAAAGTTTAATTATATTAACTAGGAGAGGGTCGGGGTTCCGGAACCCCAATTTTTTTCAAATTTGCAGAGGTTATAGGTAATGCCATACCGTAGACTTCTGTTAAGTTTTAGACCCTAACGCTGTCCTCAAAAAAGTTACAACCATTCTAATTTTGAAAAGATCAAGAAATGTGGGGTCGATATACACATTTTCTTTAAGTTTTCTTTAAGTTTTATGCTATATCTGCTGCAAAAAATGTACACAATGATTTCTATTATTGAAATGTACATGAATTATGTAGAGATTATCTTCATTTGTTTTTTAGAAAAAAATTATTTTAGAAAGAGCATTTGCGTTTTGGCTGTCGCACGATAACAAAAGCAAAAAATATCCAATCGTCCTGAAATTTGACACAGATGTAGCTTTTATATATCTTCAGATCGAGTTCGTTGTCCAAAAAATCGGTCCATTACGAAAAAAGATATTTGAGATAAAAATTTTTTATAAAATTTTTGAATCGCTTTTTCTCAAAAATTCTTTTATATATCGACTTGAAATTTTAACCAGTTATTAAACTTATAGAAGACTATATGTGGTTAAAATTTCAAGAGATTATCTTCATTTGTTCCTTAGAAAAAAAGACAATGCCACTTTTTACTAAAATATTTTTCATCAAAAGCAAATAAAGGAATGCACTTAAAAATTTAACCCATTATTGTATTAATTGAGTTCAATAAGTAGTTTAAATTTCAAGTTAATTAATAAAGTATTCTTTGAGAAAAAAGTATTCAAAATTTTATAGAAAAATATTTAACCTTCAATATCTTATTTCGTAACAGTCAGATATTTCTACGCAACGAACTCAACCTGTAGATATAAAAAAACTATGTTCGTATGAAATTTCAAGTCGAACGGATAATTTTTACTCCAATTATCGTGCGACATCGAAAATGCCATTTTTTTCGAAAATATATTTTTTCTCAAAAAAAAATGGAAATAATCTCTTAAAAATTTAACCTAATATTCCTTAAAATGAGATCAATTAGTGGTTTAAATTTCAAATCGATTGATCAGTTAGTTTCTGAGAAATTAATTTATGAATTTTAGGAACATTTTTCTTAATAAAAAATGAAATACGAATAATAACCTAAATGTTAAAAAACAAAAGTGTAGGTAATTGAAAGATCTTCCCAGGACAATTGAGACTGATAAATAATTTTTCTTAACTCAGGCATGAAATAGGGCCTTTGTCTCCTGTGAAACTAGGAGAGAAAATTTGGCATTTCGAGCGTATTTTGTGAAAGTGGTGAGAAATGGCCATTTCTCACTTGTTTTAGGTGAGAAATGAAAATTTCAACTGCGTTATATACGATTCAAAATGCCCAATCCTCTTTCCGACTCACAACATAGAAAAGGCCCTTTCCTGCCTTCGTTAAAGACAATACGGTGTGTAACACGGGAAGAAAAGCTATTTTTAGCGAGGGTGATGTGTTCAGCACGAGTCGGCGTCTCGGGCGCCGAAGGCCCAATTTTCGCCCCCTGTTGCACAATGTACTATTGACTCCTACATATGTAAAAATCAAAAAAATGAAAAATACAAAATCGTTTTTTGGTTATAAAAAAAAAGAAAATCTGTAGAATATTAAATACGTCAGGGTGTCCAGTTTCTTTCGCGAGATGAACAAAATAAGCTTTAAAAGGCGAAGATCGAAGGTTTGGTTCCCGAGATATAGAAAGTTTACACACACACACACACACATACATACAGACTGGAAAAAAATTTTCTCAAAATTGAAAATTTTCAACACATTTCATCTTAAAAAATCATTTTAAGACTTTTATGTCTCAAAAATTTTTTCACCGTTACAAAGCTTCCTCTTTGAGGAAGCAATTTAATAGAATATATAAATTCTCGCAAAACTATTTCCAACCTAATTAAAATAAGTACTGTGTTCTACATGTTCATTAACGAATTGAATACAACACCACAAAACGCTTCTCCCATGAATTATTCCATGAATAATCCACCAGCAATTCTTTTCAAACATTCATCTCCCGTCATTCTCTACGTCCCATCAGAAGACCAAACCCATCCGTTTCCCGGAGCAATTTCCTTCTCTCTCTCTCTCTCTCTCATTCTCTTACACACAGACATATATACGCACTTTCATTTGTATCCCCACGTAGTAGGTATTACGCGGGTAGCCAAGTAGAAAACGAGCGTGTCTCTATATCCCTTGTCATACGATACACGCGAACGCGTATAGTCTCCGAGGCGACGATTAGAACAAATTGTACAGGACGATGACCCTCTTTATATATATATATACATACCTGCGAGGACAGAAGTACAGCACGAGTGTAAGCGAATACATTGCCAGCATGGCCCTCAGTTGGACCGGCTAGAACTAGGATATACGTGACCCCTAGCAATGGTATCAGTACCAATAGAGCCTTGGCTGCTTTGCGGTATTGTTGCGTCTCAGCGTTCGTCGCTGAGCGGAGCTTCGTTATTAGGACCTGAAGAGGAAAAGAGAAGAAAACGTGTAAGAATGAGTATGCGGGTGAGTTATGAAAGCAAAGTGGATTTGATGTATAAGGATAGGGGGATATAGGTATATACGTGATTGTTTGTCTTTGTTTTGGGAGGAAGAAAAGAAGATTCTTTGTGATGGTATAGATGGTGTTATTGTATAGCTATTTGTTCGTGAGATTTGATTTATTAATTTTTGAATGATGAAGATTTTGTTGTGGAGTGAAAGAGCGATAGTCATACCGTGTTTTCGGACATTTTTATATTTGTGTATGGGAATGTAGATTCTTTTGTTTTTAGTATACCTTTCATTTTCTCAGTCTTCATGCATTATAATTTCAATAATTCCGTACAGAGATAATTACGAAAAAAAAAACGATTACAATTCTTAGAACTTGGTAAATACGCGTGAAATTATCTGTTTTTTTTTGTAATTTATATCAATTTTAAAGTATGTTTTAGACAAAAAATTTTGTTACAGTTTTAAAATAGAAAAAATACGTATTAAACGTGGAATGCCTTATATATGTGTAAAATTATCGGATGACATTTTGTTTTATGAATAGCTAGTCAAAATGTTTCCAATACCTATATACAACAAAAACAATAATTAAATGAAATATTCATATAATACCTATTTTAACAACGCGTTTACGAACCTCTACATAAATTATGAAACGTATGATGCAACTTCGGTTGTTATTCCCTTCTATATATACATCTGTTTGCAAAATTGCGGCAGTCATTTCGGAAACAATGACGTGTTTTATTGCGAAATTCCGTTATAGCAGTAACGTTAATAAAACATACATTCCGATATAGGCAATAAAATCGTAACGTTCGTTTAATATCCACCCAACCAAAATATCAAAATTGAAAACAATTTCCATGAATACCAATTTTATAACTTGCTTTTTTCCCCTCATTCTACTAACCATGCAACAACCTACACTTAACCCATGAATTTTGTATAGACACAAACTCCAAATTCTCTTTCCTTGATGCCTTCAATCTACCTCCCGACAACGACAGACATCAGCTGCGTGCTACACATCGATCAATCAATCAATCAATCAATAAACTTCCTGCAGCAGTAGTGCGTGCGCGTATCACTTGTACGTAATAAATGTATACTCACCCACATTATCATAAAGAGGAAGATGACGTTGACACCGAGTACGAAGATCGCCGGTGCCTCGTAGAACCAATCGAACGGATGAGGTACCATCCAGGGACAATGCTCAGCCAATGCTGCCTCCTGTGACAATTACCAGAATACGTATATAAATTATACAGTTGTTCTGTTATATTCAATGATTGCGCGTAAAAGACGAACGAGCGACGCATATAAACGTGCGATTAGAGATTGTTACGTATATATATACGAGTACGTTTGTTAATGGACCACACGCGACGATGAATTTTTTTCTAAGAGAACGTTAGATTCATATATATGAATCAGCAGTTGAACGGTAGATCTCGAGAGGTATAGACACGAGATTATCGGAGAATTTACGGGATCTCGGCGTGAGAACGAGCGATATGGCGACGATGGGGGTTCGCACAGAGGGGCTACGTTATCGTGCACATATCCTTGGCCGTATCTTACTACATATATATGTGTATATAAAATATATGTATAAAGTTCCGGAAAGCCATATCCACGCGAATTTATTGTATAATATATGTTGCTTCACGGAATAACCGAATAAGTCTACTTTTTTTGAAAATCGAGATAACCCCGGATTTTGTATTTTCAAATAGGCCTTTTTCATTTACCACTTTCAGTAGTAGCTAAAATATTGCCGTAAAGATACAATTCACCCGGAATGTAATCAGATAAGTCCATTTTTCAAATTTTCTGCCCGAAATAACCGGACAAGTCCATCATTTTTTTCATTTATCGTAGTTATAATTTATTTTACCTATTATAATTTGATGTGAATATGATGGCTAATATATATGTATCTGTTTATTTAAAACATTCCTATATACTTTCCAATTATAAACATTTTAAAATTTTACAATATTAGTACAATACAAATGGTCGTAAATTTAATAGAAATATCAGAAAAATATAAATTTCTTGAATAAGTTAGAAGAATTCACCGAACAATTGCTAATTTTGTAATTTATGGACCCGTTTCATAATTAAATTAAAGAATACGCTCTAAAATAAACGCGAACTGCACTATCAGATAAGTCCACAGTTTCCGGAATAACCAGATAAGTCCATACTTTTTTGAGTTCTTACTCGTTTTTAACGCATCAGAAAATGTATAATCTGTTGAAACTAGTGTGTAGACATATGTTTTAAATGTGTCAATTGCCTAGTCATGTATCGCGACTCATCTCATTTCTCCCGATTTTACATACAAGTTTGAACATTAAAACCCGTTTTTCTCAGAAACTCGGAAAGTGGACTTATTCGGTTATTCCGGGTAAGTCACAGATATATATACCGTACCTGGATTCCCATCGTGCTGGTATCGTAGTCCCTGACCAGCGACTTGGCTATCGCCCAAACGGCCACCACGAGTAGCGGCATACCTGCAAGAAGAGAAAATTTTATTTTTCTTTCCCTTTTCTCTATCCTCCCGCGTCCGCACTTTAATTAGCGAGCAAGCGAGAAAGACAACTATTCTGGAATGGAAAGAAAGAGAGGATGGTATATATATATGTAGATAGATACGTACCCCAACCGATGAAAAGGCACATTTTCAGCTTGATGTTGTCGCCGGAGAAGGTCTTGACTACCAGCAAGTATAGGTAGAGTCCTGTGCGAGAATAAGGGCCGACGTTGCATTGTTTTAATTAATTAAAATGTAATTAGATTTCGAAAGGAATAGGAGAGTGGGTATTGTTTGTAATTTCAAATGCATTCCTTTTGATGCAGGGTTTTATTTTGGCGAAGAATTTGCAATTTGAATTTATCGGGGATGTTTTATGTTTTTTTTTTTTTTGTGAGTTAGAAGAGAAATAGAGCTTTGATGCGTACCTTCAACGAACATCCAGAAGTAATTTGTTAATTGGAAATAGTGGTACAGCGAGTAAAATACTATGCACATGGGTATATTCGATTCTAGCGAAATCTGTAACAATGAAATTGCGTTTGTACATAATGTTGCTTGGAAATGAAGATGTTGTCCTGTTTCTTTTATTCTTATGTATAAATAAATGGTATTGTATACCTGCGATAAGGTAGTTATCATCCACAAGGCATCGGCTAAGATATACGTTAACATTAAATTCGTGTGGATGATGTTCCGAAGACATCTTAATTCCCTGTAATAAAGAATAAAAAATCACAATTATAAAAGTCTTTTTTTTAGAAAACTATAAAGGTTGTAAACCATATCAACGAATAATAAAAGAAAACTATATATCTCTTCTCATATGAAACCAACCTCTATACTCGCAATCAAATCCAACGATTATCTCCTTCAAACAAAATCCCCTCAAAAAAAATAGAAGAAGAACAAGAACAACTACAGCTTAAAAATTTATTATCTTTGCGCAACGGCAGCGGAAAATTTAGTGCACAATACATAACCACATACTATATACACTCACCTGTAGTACAAATAAATGGCGACAGCGATGATAAGCGTGGCGAGGGACAAACCATAGCCAGCGAAGTAGAGCTTTGTAAGTATCTCGACGCCACTGTCGAGTTCTGGCGGTGGCATTGACTTCTGCAATTGCCGGCACAATGTGTAGTTCGAGTAACGGTTCCATGTGCCATTCTGCCAGCACGATTTCGACGCGTTTTCTGGAACATAGAGAGTATACCCACCGGTGTCTTTAATTGGTCGGAAAAGTTTGGTAATTGAGGCGGGCAGGTGGTCAGCGTGTAATTGTGGGTAACTGAGTTTGGGACTGGAATATATGGTTGATACATAGATGTATTTTTGCCTCGGGGGCAGCTGATGGTTAATTATTGAGAATGATAATTTTTGTAGGTATGATATGTGTTTTGTGTAGATAGTCGCTGCCTTTTTATTTAATGAATAAATATAACTAGAGACATTAAGAATTGATGAGAAAATATGATTTTTATGGAAATATTCAGGTTAAAAATATTTGTAATATTTATAAGATGGTAAATACTGATTGCGTACAAAGTTTTACTTCAGTGTTTAACTAATTAAAGTGTGCTCACTTAAGCGATTGTTTGCATTGTTACGCAGCCTATATCTGTACACACATATATGTATATAGGTGAATCGAGTAATGCGTAGTTGAATTCGAAATTTCATTACCGTAATTGAGCTAGAAAAGAGATCAAGACTACGTTGTGCTTTTCGACCTTTCGGCTTTGCTAGCTTAACTACATATGCCGCACTTTTATGTTACTTTTTTCAATTACATTTTATTTAACATAAAATTGAAAGATTATTTTAAATTTGATAATGTAAATCCTTAGTTGAGTTTTATTGTAAAAATTAAAAATTCTGAATACATATAGACGTCACGGAAGTAGGTATCATGAAAAAAGCGCGCAAAGTTAAATTAAATTTTTATTACACTTTCTTTCTTGGGATTCTCAACTGTCAAGAAAATAATGTTTTCTTCTATATTATTCAAAAAAAAGTTTATCGTGAAAAAATTCTTGATGTCTTAATTAATTAATTTTCATCAAAATATTCTACTATGGAATATATTGCATTACAAATAGCAATTTGAATTTATTATTTAATTTATGTATTTCCATAATTTACAGAATTTCAGAAACCTAATAATACCGTATATTTTGCAGTGCATTAAAATATTTGCATGCGTATTTAATCATTTATCCCGTAACATACATTCTTAAGTGAATTTGATGGGTCGTTAAATAGAGCGAACTGTTGAAACGTTATAAATTTCAAATTATTTTCGAACATGTAACGCGTGAATTATTTTGGAATACTTCATAGCAGGGGGTAGACGTTAATACACTCGTTCTTTTTTTAAAAGAGTAAATGTGTAAATTATACTTTGTATTATGAAGGCTCGGCATGCCCCGGAGGACTTTTCATAATCGATTTTTTATTTATGATATAGATATACAAAATAGAAAAAAAATTTCAAGAGAAGACTGCGCAAATGGATCCAAAGAGGATAATAAATTTGGTATGTTATACCATGAATTTTTAGAAAATAAAGTAGCTGTAATAAGTGTGCCATATTATATAAATTTGAAATTATTAATATAATTTTGTAGTAATTAATTATTAATGCGATTACAATCATATTATAGATTTCAAAATTAGATGCGATGCAATTGATTTTCGTCATAGTTATTTATAAGTACAATAAAGCTGCGCCGGTGTAACTGAAGTATCATTTATTTTCGCATAAATTCTCTTGTGGAAGAAATCGAGGATAATATAACAATCGTGCTGTATTTTCGGTTTAAATATTCGATTGTACTGACGTCCAAATATCACTGTTGAAATTTCGACGGTGATATAACGCATACATATTAGTAGATTGCATATAACTATACTTATCCATAATGAAACACTTGTAATAATATAATTTGAATTTTATTGTCGTACAATAGTAAGGTTATTATTTATGTAAACGTTTCGAATATCGAATGAAATTGAATTATTTACGAATCATTGGTGTACAATAATTGCTATATTTATTTTTTTTAGTTATACCCACAATGCACTTTGATACTCGTTTATCATATACAACTTTTTACAAACCATTATCAAAAAGTACATAAAAAGAGACATTAAACCAGAGGTAGAAAACAAATAACATAATACTAAAGTTCTTTGGTCTACCCACTTTTATCCTGCACCCTCGACTACTATTTTACTTTCAAACGTTAAATATGTAAAACTTTATATGTCATGCAAAATCCTACTTCCACTCTGTCCGTCCTTCAACCAATTCCCTCCAATTACCTCTGCTACGTCTTTTCCTCTATAGCTGTTCCTCCTCAAAAGAACCGATCGTCCAAGAAGAATACATAACATTGCCGCGCCCCCACGCATAAATCTCCGCCTCGTACACACATTTTCTCCAACTGAAAAATCATTTCCGGGTTTACGAGAAAAAGAAAGAGAAGGAGGAGGAAGATCTCACGCGTACGACACGTCCAACACGTTGAGGATTTAACGGCTGGCTGGATTCTTCCTTCGACAAGATGTAACGATCTTCCTCTTCTGCTGGTCGGAAGTTATATACGCATAGGGGGTCGCTGACCGATGTGATAGAGGGTAATTATCGGTGGGAGGGGCAAAGGTTACGAGGTTAAAGCATTGGGGTTTTCTTTTTTTTTTTTTTTTTTGTAGGTATTAGAACGAAGATACGCAGAGGGTTGTCGAAACGGAGAGTGTGAATATTTTGTGCGAGATGATGGATAATTAGGAGGTTCGAAAGGATTTTGATGCAAGTGAAAGTATGTCAGATGTTTAAAAAGATTCATTCGTAAGTTTTAATAATATGCTTGTTAGAAGTTATCACGCGTGGTGAACTCCGATCGAAGTATGTGCGAAACTTTTCCGAGTATGTCAGAAATATTTGTCCTTTTTAAACACGCGTAGATGGGTATTCATAAAGGCTCTAACTTAATGTTTAATTTCATCATCACAGCGGAATTCACGTCATGTCGGCGCATGTCTCGATTTAAACAATGCCGAAGTTTAAATTATTAAATTCTTCAAAAATTTAATTTCCTATATATATACGATTTTTGTTTAAAATTTTTCAGAATTTTTCTTATAGGCCAACTAACGACGCAGGGTTTCACGAAATATATAATATCAAATTCCACCCAGTCGTAAAATAACTCGTAAAAATTAAGTTACCACGAACACTCAAAGATATATTACGTTATCCCTGAATAAAATTCATGCCACTATTAATAAACATATATATCAGGATATTCCAATAACAAATTCATTCTCGGCGACCCGAGCGCGGATATACTATCAATATCCAGCATCACCCGCACACATATCCTCGTATATATATGTATACCCGCATCATTCACGGAAAATCGATATCTCACTTCAACTTCGTACTAGGACCCATCGAATATAT
>JAYJLV010008207.1:0-10066 GCA_036873485.1 Torymus texanus | reverse complement strand
CAATGGTCCTACGTAAGTGAAATTTTACTGATTTCACCACGGCTTCCCACTTGCCTCCCATGTGTGGTGCAGCAGAATATCCATTGGGTGCCTTCTTTCACAATGGAGTTAAAGGTACAGTGTTGATTTTTCCTGTTAAGCTTGTCTGAAGAGAGAATTCAGCTCCTTATCTGCGCCAACAAAGTTTATTTCGCAGTCTGAGTAGAGGTGCGACGATCTTCCTCGTCGTGAAATGAACCATCTATATGCCGATAAAAATCCGTCTGTTGAGTAGTCACTGACCAATTCTAGATGAACAGCTGATGTTGAGAAGCACACAAAAATACAAATCCAGCTATTGTATGTTTAGGATCCACGACCTTTCTATGAGTTTATGGTGATTGGCCCTGCGTAATCGATCCCAGTATGAGTGAAAGGTTATCATGGGGTAACCCTGGCCATGGGTAGCTGCCCCATGAGTTGCTGAGCCCTTTGAGCCGGATACCTTGCATAAGTCACACACTTTAAGTTGTGTGACTTGACAGGAGCTCTGCCTCCGACAATCCAAAATTCCTGCCGAGTGTGTGCGAGAGTGAGTTGAGCGCCACCGTGTAGTGTTGAGAGATGAGCGTTCTGTATGATCAGTGATGTCAGTTGACGGCTCCGAGGTAATATTGCTGGGTGTTTTGAGTGATGAACGAGTTGAGTTTTTTGAAGCCGATCTCCTACTCTAATAATTCTTAATGAGTCGATATATGCAGCCAGCCGATTGAAAACATGATTTCTTGGGACTTGAGAGTTCTTCAATATAGTGAGTTCTGAGTTGAAGTGAACTTGCTAAATTGCATTGACCCAGAAGAGTTTAGCTTTGCTGAGTTCATCTGTAGTGAGTTTCAATTCAGAGTGAGTGTTGCCTTTTACTTTGAATCGATCACGTGCGAGCATTACCAATCCAGTAATTCGAAGTAATTGAGTGAGTGACGAGTAATGATCGATGATGTTCCATAATGTTGTTGAGTGTAATGAGGCTGCGATCAGTGTAACCTTCGCCCATTCTTCTGGAAGGTTGATTTCTTCAATAGAGTCGATCTGAGATGGCCAAGCTGACTCATTCTTGCAGAGTCAACTTGGTCCGTGCCACCATAACAGGTGCTCTTTTAGTTGATCTGTGAGTATACCTCGAGACGCACAATCCGCTGAATTTTCAGTGCCAGGCACATGTCTTCATTGTGCTGTCGGAATGAGTTCTTGTATGAGTGCAACTCTATTTCCAACGAAATCTTCCCATCGAGAAAGATGGGAGCGTATCCAAGTGAGTGCTATCTTTGCATCTGTCCAGAGATGAATCTGAAAAATTGTCAATCTTGAGTTATCCAATACGTGTTTTGCCAACTTTGTGAGTAACACTGCCGCTCCTAATTCCAATCGTGGAATGGACAGTTGCTTGAGTGGTGCGACCTTTGTTTTGGAGATGAGAAACAATGTTATTGAGTGAGATGAAGTTGTCGTGGCTTTTATGTACAGAACTGCGGCCATCGCCTATTGTGAAGTATCCGAGAAGCCGTGAACTTCCACAACTGAGTTTTCCTGAATTCCTAACCACCTAGGTATAGATATTGTATTCAGGAATGTGAGTTCTTCTCGGATGTGCAGCCATTTCTTCATAATTGGGTGTAGCAGAGATTCGTCCCAAGAAAGTTTGTGAAGCCACAGCTATTGTAGGAGAATTTTGGAAATGATTATGACCGGTGAGACCAATGGGATCGTAGAGTTGAGATATTTCAGAAAATATCGTCCACTTCGTTATCATCTCCTGAAGGGATGGCAGATTCGTTTTGAAGGTGAGTGTATCCGAATGTGGGAGCCATTTCATTCCGAGTATGTTTGTAGCGCAATCATCTAGAGGCACAGTTTGTTCAGCTGGTGGCTCTTTAAGGAATTCCCGTAGAAATTCTGGTGAGTTGGAGTTGCACTTGGCTAATGGAAAACCGCCCGCCATGCATAGCGAGGTTAACTGCTTGGCCTTTTGCATGAGTATTTCCTTTGTAGCAGCTTCACCAAAGATGTCATCTACATATCGTCCAAAAAGTAGTGAGTCCTTAGCCATCGGGTAGTTATCTCCTTCATCTTTCACCAACTGAAGAAGTGTCCTGATTGCTAAGTATGGAGCTGCTCGGATTCCATATGTGACAGTTGTCAGATGGAAGTGCGTGAGTTGACCCTGGTCGTCTAACCACAAAATGCGTTGAAGATTCCAATCCTTTGGATGAACGTGTATCTGACGACACATTTTTGTGATAGCAGTTGAGAAGACCAGTGGGTGTATACGAATCCAGGTGAGAACATCTACAATGTTAGGTGAGAGGTTAGGTCCAGTGTGCATGATATCATTGAGAGATTTTCCAGTTGTAGTGAGTGCTGAACCGTTGCATACTGCTCTAAGTTAAGTCCTTATGCTGTTTTCCTTCAATACTCCATGGTGAGGAAGATAATAAGATGGTTTGGCAGATATTTCCTGTTGAGGAATCTGCCCCATATGACCCAATTTGCAGTACTCTTCCATGAATGTAAAATACGTTTCCTTGTAGATGCTGTTTTGATGGCATTTTGTGATTATTCGGTTAAGACACACTTGAGCTTTGCCGAATGAACTTCCCAGAACATCAGCTGATTCAATGAGAGGTAGCCTTACTTGATAGTGTCCATGCTGATCTCTGGTGTGTTTACATAATGCCTCTTCTCTGCTAAGTTTGGTTACAGATGTTGAAGGTAGCTCTTCTTGCACCCAAAAACGTGTAAGTAACCTCTGCTGTTCTTCAGGGTTGAGTGCAACCATTGTATGATGTACTGCTTTGTGTTGAACAGCTGAGTTGTAGGGACCAATGAGTAGCCATCCGAACACAGATAATTGTGCAACTGGTTCAGTTGCACTCCCTTTAATGAGATTTTGATTGATGATCTGATCATAATAGTCAGCACCGATGAGACCATCAACTGGTTGAGGTTTCCGAAATGTATGATCTGTCAACTTTAACTTCCTTGTATGGTTCCAAATGGGCTGCTCACATTTCTCTGATGGCAGAAGTGATGAAACTTGGCGTATAATGTAAGCAGTGGTCCTAACCTTGAAATGCTTGTGGATGGACCGTAATTCTATTTGAACTTTACCTAGAGAGTGAGTTGAGTGCGTGCCTTCAAGTCCGTGAATTAGAAACAGATGAGTGTTTCCGTTTTAATTTAAGTAAATCCACCTTATTTTTAGAGATGAATGAAACTTCAGAACCTTGATCTATGAGTATTCTGAGGTTTTGAGATATCACCGATCAGTCATATCATGCTAGTGCCGTTGCCAATAAAGTTGAGTAATTAGATGAGTTTATGAATTGAGTTTGACCGTTAGATAAGATGATTGCGCCATTTTCCTAGTGTTTAGTTAAGCCGGTTGCTGGGGAGCCTTGAGCTTTGCCTTCAGGGTCTCGTGGCACATGAATCATGGTGTGATAGTTCCCGTTGCAGGTTTTATATATGAAGTGGGACTTACAATTTTTTGCTGAGTGAAGGCCGAGACAGTTGAAACAAAGTGGCTTATCCATGACGAAATTCCGTTTTTGCTGTTCATTAAGACGCCTAAACTTCGGGCACGCCACTATAAAATGAGGTTCATCACAGTAAGTACACGGGCGCTTAGATATCCAAGGTGAGTGAGTGACCTTCTGGTTTGATCTTTGAGGTTGGAGATACAGATGGTTTGTGAGATCCGGCGGGTGTGTCTAGAGCAATCTCCAAGGCACGGACTCTAGCGACCAGAAACTGTTCAAATTCCTCAAAGGTCGGCAGTTACGTGATGTTCACTCGAGAAGTCTCCTACACTTCTCGCGTCGGTCTGTCCAGCAGCTTCGGCATCTGATGCGCCAAGATACAATCTCCCAAATCTTCTCTTGATACCAACAAGTGAAGAGATTTTCGTATCTTGGACATTTCCGATACTAGTGTGTTGAGTGATGCCGGGTTCATCACTTGCGCTGCTTCCAGATCAGACAAATGATCCAATTGATCATTGAGGAGGACCCTTTTATTTCCATACCGTGCCACGAGAGTGTTCCATGCCGGTATGAGAGATTCAGCACAGAGTGTGAAGCATTCACTGAGTGTGAGTGGTGCGCCTAAGAGTGAACTACGATTCTGTTGAGATTACCGTAAATGAGTATCAACTTCACTGGCTCTACTACACAGCACAGCATGTATATCCGGCTCGAAGGACCAAATGTTTGAGAATTGCATAAATTTGTTCAATATATTACATATTAGTATGTGTTCAATAAAGTGAACCAATATTTATTTATTAGATATACGTGTATGCTAACTATTCATTCACCTACTGATCGGTATAGATTCAAACATTCTTTGGTCCTTCGAGTCGGATAGCAGTTTCGCACGTGAAAGTGGTACGTAAGTAGGAAGTCACCGCAGTGACAAATTTCTTTGATTTGGAAAGTATGTGTAGAAGTGCACCACATCAAGTGTGTCTCATCAGTTATGTGTGTGTGTGTGTGTGTGTGCGGTTATGAACGGCCCTTCGCGTCGGCAATCACACTACGTATACTACGTCTCGTCAGCTGCCCGCTTTTTCTCTCGGACCTTTTTAACAACTTTTGACTTCTCTGGACTCTCTCAGTTTTGTTCACGCCTTTGTTCAGACTTACTCAAAGACGTTGGTTTCTTGTGATTCTTGCGGTGCTGTGCAGTTTACTCATCAGCATCACGTGCGGATAAGAGCACTTAAACGGATCAAATCATCAATCAAGCTGGCTGTCGAATCCAATTATTATCAACCAGAGAAGAAAACAAGCCAGGCAGATACTTAGTCATCGTAACAGTCCACATTATATCAATGCAACTATTATTCTGGGAATCACTTCATCGTGGTGTGCAACAAATTTAGGGTTCTCTTCTCAATCGAACAGCGTACTCGGGTACCTGAAGCACGATTGTGCTACAATTGCTTAGGGCGACACGCAGCGCACGCATGCCGATCTACCAAGCGAGGCAAAACATGAAATGGCTCGCAACACACCACGCTTCATGAATCTCACGCGGCCGTTGTGCGAGCAAAAGAAAGTCAAGGCAGCTCATCTTCTTGCTAGTATGTCGGTGCGGTCGTCAACCTCTAATCCGGATCTTCTTATGGAGCTTCCCTTGCAATAGCAGTAGTACTCCTCTCTCATTTCGGTTCATCTGAACCTGCTCGTCTACTCATGGTCTACTCGCCACAGGGTCGGAAATCTCACGAATTGGCGAACGGCTCATCTGTTATCTTCGAATTCAGCGGCATCACTCTTCACTCATCATTACCGGGATCGGTGGTCATTAGTCAATACAAACAAAGAGATTGGCTTATACCGCTCTACGAAGCCGTCATCAAGACGCTCGCGTCGTCATCCAAGCGTATATCTTGAGACAGTTAACCACTAATTTACCATCTTTTTTAGTTAAACCAACAACTTAGTCTCACATCACGGACTTGAGGTTAGCAGATGGTGACATGTTTACCTCACGACCAATTGCCATCATCATCGGCGCTGACTGCTAGAATAACATCATTAAGCCGAACATCATCTATGGAGATCTTCACACTCCAGACGCTCAACTCTCTATCTTCGACTGGCTTATCATCGGTTCAGTGTATCCCTCTTCTCCTTTGGTTCGACTCTCCCATCATGTTTCTGCACAACCCTCGTTGGATCATCTGCAGGAGCTGCTTACTAAATTTTAGATACAAGAAGAACCTCCTTCAAGCATCAGACCAACTATACCTTAAGATGAGGAGGAGTGCGAACATTTCTTCAGAAGGACTCATCACCGAGACTCAACCGGAAGATACGTCGTGCGAATCCCGCTCAGTTCTTCTACGTCAAAGCTCGGGAATGTTCACGATGCTGCGCTGAGCACATTTCAACGGTGTAGAATAAGCGTCTTGCTCGAAACAAAAGGGTCTGGCTCAGCTGTATCATTATTTCATACAGGAGTACGAGGAACTCGGCTATTTCATGAAGGTCCCATCAGATGCTCTACGATCTCGCACGGCTTTCTATATATGTGCACGCTGGTGCAAACTTATTCTTAAATAATTATGTGCTCATTTGGATTCGGCATAACTATCATCTATTTGCTACGGACATCACCAAGATATACGTCAGGTGAAGGAGAATTTTCTCGATTGGGATTTACAAAGAATCATTTGGATGGTCTCTCAAGGAAGGGAAATGGAATATCATCTCATAACTACGACATATGGTCTCAAGGCGACTCCATTCATGGCTGTATGTACACTTTTGCAGCCAGTCGAGGACGAAGGTCATCACTTTCCTCTAGCTGTAACTTCTCTTACTCATGGTCGCTACTTGGGTGACATCTTCGGCGACGCAGACTCTATGGAGCAACTTACTTGCATAGCTTTGTAATACAGGCGGATTCCTTCTCGAAAAATGGCACTCTTCACACCCGGATTTGATCAATGAAGTCTCTGCCAGGCAAAGAGAAGAGACTACTATCTCACTCGACGACTACACTACCAAAATTCTCGGATTCGGTTGGACTCTTCACATGGACAAATCTTTTTTCTCTTTGCAGCCTCCACCTTAATCGGACATTGTTCCAAAGCGAAGTATTCTTTCAGAGATTGCACAAGTCTTTGATTATCTTGACTTTATTTCACCGGTGCTGATTCAAGCCAAAATTCTACTGCAATCTCCTTAGCTGCTGAAACTCAACTGGAAGATGCACATCTACCGTAAGCAATCACTCTGAAATGGCTACTCATCAGAAAAGATCTCACGCGTATGGACGGCATATCCGTACCTCGGTGGATCAACACAAGGACGGACTCCACGGTGCATCTCCATGGCTTCTCTGTCGTTTACGTCATAATTTAATCATCTGAGGGTAAGGTTGCAACAATACTCCTCTGCTCCAAGACTAAGATTGCACCCTTGGAACTCTCGATTCCACGGCTTGATCTCACGGTGACTCTGCTATTGGGCAAACTAGTCCATCACCAGCACGAACACATGCAGGTGAACATTAAATTCTCATCTGTGAACCGACTCAAGAGTCTCATTGGCCTGGATAAACTCACATCCTTCGCGGTGTAATGATTTCGCTCGTAAACCAGTGACGCAAATCCAGGAGCTAGTTCCATCAGCAACATGGAGGCACGTCTCGGGAACCCCAATTTAGCGGATTATGCGTCACAAGGTTCGACATCGTCTCAATTGGAAAAGCCCTCTCTGTGCTAGACAAGACCATCATGACTCACTCAATCATCGGACTCGCGGCCTGTCCATCCTAAGATCTCTTCGACGATCAGAGAAATAGAATCACCTCCAGGTTTCTCATTAAATGTAGCCCTAGAACGGGCCGAATAACATTGGGATCTCATTAATCAGTTCTTCTCGCTGCAAAATCTCTACAAGATCACCAAATGTATTTTATTGATCGTTTCAGGAAGGCATCACCTAAATCATTGACATCATTGTAACATCTCAACAAAGCTAAACTCTTTTGGATTCGGGCCACTCAATCAGCCTTTTTCAGCGAACAGCTAAAAAAACTCAACTCATCGATACCGCTGCCAAGGGGGCAGAGCTTCGCTCGACTACATAGTTACAGCGGAGTAAACAGTTTCGAGTCCCGAGAAATAGGCGAAAAGCCGCGGCGCGCGCTAAGCACTGAGCGGAGCTGAGGATCCGTCTTCTCGGCTACTCCCCCCCCCTCCCACCTTCAACGCTGCGTTAGGGTGCTGGCAATCTCTGCCGTTAGGCGGCGAGCTGAAGCAAACTCTCCTTACTAAGTAAGTAACGCCAAGGATAGATAAAGAAGTCAAATGGCATCATCCGCACGACTTTTCCAATGTCATTGGAATGTCGAACTACGAGGCGTGCCTCGTTTTTGGAATGTCTTTCCATAATTACAAAGCTTAGCTTCTCTCGTTTGGACTTCGAATTTTGGATAAAGTCTTTCTATTTAAGAAAGTAATAATATAACTTAAATAAATATTAACAGAATTTAGTTAGATATTCACCTAAATATTTTAATAAAGGCAACTGGAATCCCAGATTTACCTGGAATTCCAGTTGGATATTTTCGATGGGCAAATATACAAGACCTATTTACAGTTTATAGAAATCCATTTAAAGAATCCATGTAAAAATATATTCACTGAAATCCACCTAAAGACTCATTTACCGCCTATGGTAATCCATTCTAAGAACATATTTTAAAATAGATTGAAATCCTGGTCATACGATCAGCTACGTCAGATTTATTATCAATCTTTTGGCTATTTACAACAAGGCTGTTTATCGAGATTACCTCTTTCTTTTCCATAGCTAGCTTAGAATTTATGAATTCCCATAATTTTTTGGGTTATCACTACAGGATACAACCTTGTGACTTTCATACTTAATTTTAGTATCTTTTATAACCTCATTTAAAATTTTGATATAGCTTTTATATTCATTTTGTAATGTTTCACTATCTGGATTTCTTTTCCAAAATATATATAAAATTTCTCTAGTTTGACAAGATTTAATGATAGTGATCCATTTTTTCCTTGGGAGGCGCTGTTTATTATACCCTTTTTTGTTATTATTTATAGTCGCTTTATCTGTACATTCATTTATTAGTTCGACTAGTTTTTCTACAGCAAAATCAGGATCTTGCATAGATAATATTTCATGCCAATTTGTATCATTCACGATACTGTAATTTTATCTAGAGTTACAAAAAGTGGATAATGATCAGTGATAGGGTTAGTTAGTTTGTACGATACCGGCTGAATGGCAATTGATTTAATGAAATTGTTATCTATGCATGATCCTTTGTACGTGCCATTCGGTCTAGTAATGCCCAAAAAACATGGTGAATACTCATTTTCTAGTGAGTTGATGAGAAATCCCTGATGCTCTGTATTTACGGTTTCCTCAAAATTCCTAATGTTATTATAGAGAATATCGATGTTGTAATCCCCTACTACGATATGATTTCTCCCATTTTTTATAGCATTAATTTTCAAAAATTCCGTTAGATTATAATTAAATTCGATTTTAGTTATACCGTGACATCTATACATTGCAGATATTCGAAGCAACATATTGTTTCCAAGTCTTATTTCGGCACATAGTATACTTAGTTTACCAATAACTACTGTTTCTGTATCAACAATTAAATTATTTTTTTAAGTACATTACAACGCCATCATTTCGGTTTATTCTGCTTTCATTATAATATATATTATAGCCTGGAATTTGGAAATATTGATAATAACTTAAATTCCAGGTTTCAGAGCATACTATAATAGTCGGTTTGATAGCGAGATTTTCAATAAGCATTTCAAGTTGTGAAAAATTTGCATTTAAGCTTCTTATATTTAGCGATCATATGAGGTTGTTGTTATATTCTATTTTATTATTGAGACTCTGTGTATCACTTAAGCTAATTTCATTCAGAGTAATTGATTCACAGTCAAATATTTCTTGGTTTTCGAGTTGTGTACCTTCAAAATAGAGATCTTCAGTCATTGCTTTGTTCAGCTAAAATTTGTCCAGTTAGCTTCGCTGTCACGTTATCGTTCATTGAATTCAATCGGGTCGGGGTTAATTCATCATTGTTTTTCTTGTATATTTTTGCTTCCTCAACGAGAAAGCTTTGTAACGGTGAAAAAAATTTTTGAGACAAAGAAGTCTTAAAATGTCTTCCTGTCTGTATGTATGTGTGTGTGTGTGTATGTAAACTTTCTCTATCTCGGGAACCAAACCATCGATCTTCGCCATTTAAAGCTTATTTTGTTCATCTCGCGAAAAAACTCGGTACCCTGACGTACTTAATATTCTATCGACTTCTTTTTTTTTATAACCAAAAAACTATTTTGCATTTTCGTTTTTCTAATTTTTACATATGTAGGAGTCAAAATTATTTATCAGTCTAAATTGTTCTTGAAAGATCTTTCAATAACCTACACTTTCGTTTTTTAACATTTAGGTTATTATTCGTATTTCATTTGTTATTAAGAAAAATGTTCCTAAAATTC
>JAYJLV010008196.1:0-10067 GCA_036873485.1 Torymus texanus | reverse complement strand
TTTTGAGTGATTTTGGTAGAATACGCAAAACATATCGACATTCTAGAATTACGTCGGTATATCACATGGCGTTAAGACGGTGATCTTTAACGAGTCGAAAATAGAATTTTAAAGAGGATTGACGGTTATATGGTAGAACGGTCAGACGAATGAAGAAGTTGGGAAGTAGTTGCCAAGCAATGTCATTCGAGCAAAAGATTTTACAAGTTTATTTATCAAATTTTTTATTGTACTAAGAATATAAAATACGGCCTGGAACATCTCTAAAGTTTACGTTTAAACTCTGGCAATTTAAAACGTGTCTAAAATAAGAAACCACCCTGATGTATATACAGTCAGTTGAGAAAATGCCACTTATGAAAATTTCTTCCAATGCAAACTTTCGCAGGCGTGCGAAAATAGCAGCAACAATATATATATATATATATATATATATATACACACACACACACACACTTAGCGAGCGCGTGCGACAAATTCTCCTTGAATATTTGATTAAAGCGACGGCGAGTTGTTGTACAAAGTGGCCGCTCACTATACACCTGCATGAAACATGCACCAAGCGCATGTATATACGTACATGATTTTTCACAATAAATTTGATTGCGTGAGGCGTGTATTTATTTACGTAGGTACATGTATATATTATAGTATATATACGTTACCGGGCTCCCTCGCATGCGATATTATATGCGTATATACGTGTATGTTTATACGCGAGAGAGAGAGAGAGAGAGAGAGCAAGAGAGAGAGAGAGAGACTGGAGCTATAGGTGTATATGCATTACACTTCCGTCCACTCTCTCTCACTATCTCGCGGCGACCAGAAAAAGAGAGGGAGAAAGAAAGAGAGAAGAGAACGATAAAGGAAAAAAGTAAGCACGCGAAGGATAAAGAGGTTAAAAGAAGCAAAATGCCAGTGCCACTGTCGGTTGTGCCGAGTATATAGCAAGCGAGAGTAAGCGCGCGCTCGCGCGCCAAGAAGAAGAGGAATGAAATGTGACGCGCACACACGTTGTATACTTACTCTCGGCGTCAGCTCGCGCGCACACGCTTCTGTCCTCCTCTAACTTTATCCGCTGAGTACCGGGCTGTCTTATCTGCGGAGGGCTTTTTATTTTTATCGTGGAAGAAAGAAATGAGAGAACGAAAGTATAATGTTTTGAGATTTAAGAGAATAATCGATTGCTCGTATATAGAAGCACGATTTAGTAATGATTGCGAGAGTTTGAGAAAACGATAGATTTTCTTAAGTATACGGATGTCTTCTTAAGTTACGAAGATTTCATAAGGATTTTCATTTATCAGTATAGCACCAAAGATTAATATGGCGCGTTTGACTGACATACGGAAAATTAGTTTCCGGTTGGTGCACAAAGAACTTTTTATTAACGAATTTCCTCGTCACATATAGTTTAGCTATTTAATTTTGATGCTCGTTATAAAAATGAATTGACACTATTGACTTTTACCTGCGTTCGATAAATTTGATTTACTGAAAGTTAAAGAGGGGAAATATAAATAAAAAAATCAATAGAGAAATCTTTTTATAAACAACAGTACCCTAAAAAAGTATACAGAATCAAATTGTTGCGTTAGTTACATAACGATATAGGAAATCGGTTCTCTCTATTTACGTGAAAATTAAAATGGTATAATGATAATATTTGGAGTTTATGTGCAGTCCCTACTAAAAGTCAGTTTTTAACGCTAAAACTGCTACAAAAAATTACACTAAATCTTTTAAATTTGCTTTAAAAATTACATTGAGTAAGAAAATGATTAACTATTTGAATGAAATCAGTGAAACACTTTATACTTCCTTCAATTCAATCGTGACTTTTAATACTTATAATAAGAAGAAGAATAACTTCCTTAAATGTTTGTCCTGTTCTTATATTTGACTAAGAAAATCGTATCTCTTTATAAAATCCATATAACTTGTACTTATAATTAATTGTAGCCGTCAAACTGCAGAGACATAAAATAGATATAGGATTAGATTATTTTCCTATTCTTTTGTATCCGGTCATGTACAAGGCCATAATTTTTCGAAAAACGTAATCGTAGTATATACCCTTAAAAACAGACACGACAAAGTACCCATGCATCGCCCTCGAATCCACCTACCTACAGAAATAGAGAGAGAAAAAACAGCCTTGTTACTTTTTATTGTTCCATCCGCTCGCGACTCCGATCCAAAACACGCCTCTGTATTAAAAAACTACCAGCCACCCCCTGAAATTCATTACTGCGGAAGAAAGATTTTCTTCCACCTACCCCCCCTCCCATCTTCGCACTAGTCTTTTTTCCCTCCCGCGTTTAATTTTTCCCGCAACGCCGGCGACGTATATAGGACCGCGCAGAGTGCCTGTGCCGAGGTTCACCAAGGTACTACTCGTCGACCTTTGCGTTCTCGCTCTCCCTCTCCACTAGGGAGAAAAGCTGCTAGCGGCAAGATGTAGAGGGTTTTCAGGGTTAAAGAAAGGCATTACGGACCGAGAGAGAAAAAGAGAGAAAAAGACTGAGTGAGAGAGTCTAACGGCACATTCGCACTTTTTATCCGCCACGAGAGCGAGAGGGAGCCGAACACAATAACCAGATTTTAGAGAAGGTGCGAATAATCTGAGCGAAGTGCGCGCGTTGTTACGTCAAATAATTGCGGTGGCTTTATTCCACGTCGGCGGGTGCGGGTAGAAAAATATTTTAATGGAATTTTTACATTTGAATAATTCTGATTGGCTCGATATTCTTCCATCTTCACGGATTTAATAAAGCAGTATTTTTTTTATTCAAATAGTAAAGCGAATAGAATTTGATATTTGTTGTTGTTTTAGTTGCTTTAGTTTCATAACTTGAAAATTAATGAAACATCTGCACATAGTATGGTTTTATATAGTTATTATAATTAATGAACTTCGCAACGTACTAAAGTGTATCATTTACAACTTCTACGAATAATTTTTTTTATATATTTAAACATTTTGCAGTCTTTACAAACGGCTCTGTTGCAGTTGAATAATGTACTTTTTATCGCAATTAAGTTGTAATTATACATATTAGTGCTACTTCTAATTTCAAGAACCACGTTTAAGAGACTGAAGAGGGTAAAGGAGTCTGCTCCTACAATTATTCGTACCATGAATGCCCGACGTACTCGAAAGTAATTTTCGAGCTTATTATGTACTAAACAGCCTCGTTCAAAAGCAATACTAGCAAGTTCTTGAATTCTTTGTGAAATTCAAAGTTTTATATATAGATGTCTAGCTAATATATTATTTTTAGAAGAGAAGTTCTTTAATATTCATACCGTTGTATGCATCAAATAATACGGTAGAAATATACTAAGCATATGAATGGGTATGAAGTTTGCAACGTTGGGACGCAACGAAATAATTTCTCACAAATAAATAAAATAGCAAAAAATTTGCACGATACAGTGAAATCTTTATTTTGATGTTGGGTTATGCTACAAAATGCTAAACACATGAGAAAATTCAAAATCTAACATATAAAACTAAAAATAAAAAAATTTTTTAAAGTTTCGTTGCACTCCAACGATACAAACTTCAAACCCATGCATATGAAATATTATCAAACAATTTAAACAATGTGATAATCGTGCTTCACAATTCGTACACGAACACGAACTCATTAACGCGTAAAAAGTCAAATTTTCTCGTACGTTTGTAACTCATTTTCATCCTTCAAACCAATGCCGATTTTGCTAGAATTTATTGTGGGAGTTTTTGTTGGGATCCTGCTTTAAATTTCCGTTATATTAAAATTGAGCTACCGCTTTAAGAAGAGTAGTTATAGCAACCACAAAATAAAAAAAATGCGAAAAAATCTATTCTATATACCAAAAGAGCACATGAAGTTCCTTCCAAGCTCAACAATAGATGCATAAAATTGCCCTACTTTAACGTCATCTTGTCCTTTTTCGTTCCAGACACTCGGAGCTAAAAACTTGCTCCAATTCTTTCCATTATTTCAATTTTCACGCTCACTTCAACTAGAATATTGAGCTGTACCTTATATCCTATATGCTAGATCGATTTTAAATTTTATCGTATAACACATGTTCAGAAAAAAGTAAATATATATAAAATAAAAAATTTTTTAAAACTTTTAATGTATTGTATTTATTGATGTATTTTTATAGGATTATAAAATCAATTGTAAATGGGGTTTTTTTAGAGTTCGTATTTATTCAACCTATTTTACGTGTATTTATATATTTATGCATTATTATAAATAATAATAATATAAATCTTTAAATAAAAAAAAAATAAAATGTTTAATTATGTTTCGAAGTAATATGTATCATCCAGATAAGCCAGATAATATCCGTGTTTTTTCGTCCTATTGTTTCACCCGGCAAATACACAATTTCATTTGCATTTAATAAATGTTATAAAGCTGAGTAAAAAAAACTTGAGTAAATGCAGATCCTAACATTTATTTTTCAGAATAGTGTAGTAGTAAGGATGGAAATTAGGTTCATTTTTCATTTTGGCTAAATCGTAAAAAAAAATCATCGCAAATTCATTCTGGCATATTTTGGCGAAGTTACATAAAAATAACAACATTTACAACCTACCAATACGGTTGCAACTTTTACTCCAGCAAAGCAACTCCTACGCGTTAGTCTATTCCCAAAATCAATCTAATAACCGTTTTGCTCAGGCCCCCTATATACTTAGAACTTTCCTAACTGCATACATACTCAGCCCTCGCACCATACACCAAGCTGCATCTACAACGCTTCTCTCGCATCATTCCCTCTCTACTCTCACGTATACCACGCCCTCTACCTATCACATCGCACTATACCACGTCCCTGCAGCTTCCTTGCGCACACTTTTCGCAATTCCTCCACTATACTCTCGCGATCGGCGCTTCATTTTTACGTCCGCAAGGCGCGCGCACTCGCAAGCTACTGTCCCCCTTTATATACGCGCGGGTGAGTGAGAGGGACTTTTCCACCCCATCAACCGCGTACGAGAGCTTCGCGCGCACGTCTATTTTCGATGCCGTCTCTCTCTCTCTCTCTCTCTCTCTCTCTCTCTCTCTCTCTCTCTCTCTCTCTCTCTCTCTCCTCCCTCGCTCAGGAAAAGAAGCCTCGACACGAAATCGTTCGCCTTTTTCCTCGTCTCCTGCGCTCGCGCGCGCTTTATCGTCGGGTATAGCGCGAGAAAAAGAGAGAGAGAGAGAGAGCTTAGGTATAGGCCCGTTCTCGCGCGAGATTGAGACACACACGCGCTCGTATC
Organism: Torymus texanus; assembly: GCA_036873485.1. Lineage (NCBI taxonomy): Eukaryota > Metazoa > Arthropoda > Insecta > Hymenoptera > Torymidae > Torymus > Torymus texanus. The sequence goes on along the minus strand of JAYJLV010008196.1, from coordinate 4,795 downwards.
GAAAAGAAAAGACGGAGATAAAGACACGGGGGCAGGCGGTATAGTGGCGGGGGGAGCAACGCAGACGCCATAAATCTTGCGACGCGACGCGCGCCGGGCTTATTCGCGCTCTCTCTCTCTCTCTCTGCCCGTCTCTCTTTCCTCAATCTCTCTCTCTCTCCGTGTCTGTCTCTATACATAGACAGACGGCTGCTCTACACCTAGTAGCGTACCTTCCCTTCCCCTACCCCATTGTGCGCGATGTCCCGTGATTGAAAACGCGAGGCCGCGCGCTTTTCCTCCGCTTGATAAGACACCAGCCGAGCTTTCTCTCACTCTCGCTCTCCTTTATTTTCTTGCCAACTGTACGACACATCACTCTCTCTTTCCCTTTTTTTTGTTTCCTCAGCAACGCCTACTACACGCCCGCACGTGTTATCTCACCCCTCGGGCTGTCGCTGTTTTCGGGGGATGTATGTGTGTATATATATATAGTGGCACTATTTCGTCGTTACAATTATGCTCCCTTTTCGCTGCGGACGAGACGTAGAGCCTGCGTGCATGTATGAGCTTGTGGTATGCGCGTGATGTGAGCGACCGAATTCCGCGGTGGTGATCGTGCATTATACGTGCGTCGGCGAACGCCGGTGTTTGACGGACCTATACTGCAAGGTTTTGGGTGAATTTTGGTTGGTGCCAGTTGGCTGAGGGTTTTTTTTTCATCGTTTGGTCGGGCTAGATTGGCTTGAATGTTATAACGATTGGAGTGTCTTTTTATAAATGGAAGCAGTCTTTTATTTAAAATTTACAGAGGATCTTTATAACGAGATATGTATGGAGATAGATTTCTAACGTATAAAGAAATATGTATTCGAAATTTCTATAGCTTCTGGCTTGAGTATACGTCTTCTCTTACTAAACAATTGATTTTTCCAAAATTTCATCCATTCTCTATTTCCAGCTATCGTAGTTACCAAGAAAATCCACGATTATCATCATATTAATTTACTGTACAATTTAGGTACAGACGAAAGATTGTGAGAACACCAAAATACACTGTAAATCTATTATTAAAAGAAACATGCAATGTTACTAATTATTTTGTACCCGCGAACATTGACAAGCCAATAATAATTAAATGTTTGAATTTCTCGAAAGCACAAAGCAAACAAAAGCCATTGTTTTCCTCTCAAGGAAGTCGGGGCAGGAGGGAAAAATGGAGAAAGAAAGAAAGGCCGAAGGTAAAAAAAAATGGCCGAGTAAATAGAGACAAAAAGAGAGTAAGAGAGATAGAAACGAGGGAGAGCGAGAGAGCAGTGTATGAAAAAGCAGCATCATCGCGCGAGTATAAGACGCTCACGCGCACCGGCAGCACGATAACGGAGCGAAAACGTCAAATAAAATGCTCTCTTTCTCTCGCTCACTCGCCTTCATTTTCCTTCCTACTCCCGCTTCTCTCTCTTTCTCTCTCTCTCTCTCTCTCTCTTACTCCTACCCACGCAACAGCGCCATTGCGGTAAATAACAAGGGAAGCACGCCAGGTATATACTATACAAGCGTGTGTGTGTGTGTGCGCGCGCGCGTGCAAGAGAGCGAGGGTCGGCTTATATATGCGCCTATAACGCGCTCAGCTTCTTTCTCTCTCTTACTCCAGCGCGTCTTGTAAATACGGCCGCGCGCAAGCGGCGCGGAAAATGTGCGTTTATGGCTTTTAGCGGGGCAGTAAAGCCTGAAACTACCTGCGCGCCGCGTTGCGAAATCTTAATTTTCCGCGGACAGGATATGATTCGAAAATTCTCAGGCGGGCTTTTATAACGGAAAAAGGCTGCCGCGGGTGAGAGAGAAATGAGAAGAGATAGGAGAGAGAAAGAGAGAGAATATATCCTTCTGTAGTAGAGATCACATTTTATTGTCCATCATTCGCGCGCTAAAGTGGGATTTGAATTCTCCGATACGGATATGAGCTATACTTTCTTATTATGTACGCTGCGGGGATCTATATATAGGTATATGTTGGTTGTGCTGTAATAGTGAAGAGTTGGAATTTTCGTTATTTCGCGGAAACACACGTAACGTGTTTATTTGACGATGATTGGAATTCGTCGTCGGTAAATATATCTTTAAATGTTTTTTATTTTCAGAGAAATTTTTTAAGCTTAGAAAACTGTAACTTCAAAAGACAATATATAGTTTCAATGATTTTACTTGAAGCAGATGACCCAAATATTTGTAATTATAACAGATATAAAATAGATCATCAACTAATTGAATTGTTCTTAATATATTTATTTTATGGATTTCAAGTTTGCAACGTTAGAATTCAACAAAATAATAAATGATGATCATTTTACGTTAAAGTTATTTATTAATTGCTATTAATTTTGTATGAAGATTTAATGTTTCATAGTGTAAACTATAACATTACGATAAATTGTTTTAGATAACATTTTCAGTGTTTCATAACTTTGATTAGTCATACTTCTTTAATCCAACAACGAAAAACTCATAAAACAATTGTCTTCATCTCAAAAATTACAGACAAATTTAAGCATTCTCCGTATATATTAACATCTCAATATCAATTGCATACAGTTTTGTTATGCATCACCTTACAAACCATCTCGCTCTTTCTCTAAAAAGATTAAGCTTCGAACAACAACTGCTTATATTCACTTCCCATATTTACAGCTTCCCAAAAACCACCCGTACATATCTACGAAAAAATTGTTGACTTGCTATTTTCATCCACCGTAAAATCATTGTCAGAAAGCTTTTCCTCCAACTCTAAAAACTCCCTCTCTCTCTCTCTCTTTAGATTTTCCAAGGAAAGTACATAGTACAAGATCTCTCGGCATGTCCACATATAATGCAGCCAATTCACGCAGCAACTTCTCTAACGGAGCTTTCCCGCGTATAGTACCTCCTTCCCCTCTATATCTCGGTCTCTCCGTCGACTAGAAACGATCGACAGCGTCGGGAATAAAAGTATTGCAAAGAAGAATAAGAAGAAGAAGAAGAAGAAGCAGCAGCAGTAGCAGTAGCACCCGCGAAAGAAAGAAAGAAGTAGTGCACTCTCTAAGAAGTGGCCGGATACATTGTTTAAGCGCACGCGAAACATTGCCTCTCGAACTTCACTGCCACCTACCACCACCACCACCACCACCACTGCTGTGGAACTTTACCCTCGCCGCGCACTCGCACGCGACTGTAACGAATTGAATTTCGCATTTTCCAATTCGCCGCTGCTGCCAGTCAGTTCGAAAGTTCGAGCGTGTGCGCTTCCTTCCCCCCCTTTTCTATGATTTGTGCATCGTTCCACCGCCGCCGCCCTGCAATTCCGAACTTTCCGCGAGAGTACGGCACGGACTACCGAATGAGAGAGAGAGAGAGAGAGAGAGAGAGAGAGAGAGAGAGAGAGAGAGAGGAGAAGAGCGACGAAAGTCGCGCGCGTGCGAAAGGTAGACAGATACGTGTGTTCGCGCGCACGTGCGCTGTTATTATACGGATGGAAATGTGTGGAAGGGGTTTTATGATGTGTAAGGGCCGATGGGATTAATTGTCGGGAGCGGGAGAGAGAAATCTTGCGCTCGATGAAGCGTGTCATTGCATCGTTGAGGCGTGTACATATATAGGTATAGGTGATAGAAAGCTGTGTGTACGCACTGGGTAATCGTCTCGGATATAATAGCGGATTAGGTAAATATCCGAACGACTTTCGTGGGAATATCTTGATTTTAAGCATGATTCATAATAAGTATATTAATTTTAAGGTATTGCATACTCTAAAACCGAGTGAAGATATAGCATTCTTTTATATTTGAATAGCAGAATTACAGAATTATTATTTGTTTTTAATTAGTACTAAAATACTCTTTATGCAACCGATTTCAAGAAACAACATCAATTTATTTCTACACGTTAATATTATTCTCGAACGATCGTAATAATAATCGTCATTACATTAAACCACCTCTCTAATAATTCACGGACTTTCCAAAAATAATGACAATAATATTCGTCGCGCTTATATTATATTATCTGACTTTCTAAATCCGTTAAATGCAAATGTCCCTTTTAACATACGTAAATGAGCCGCGCACGCGCACGCGCAGTATATGAATCTTCTTTGCGCATTGCGTCCCTCGTAAAAAACGCGCTTCATCCGAATGACATTTAAATGCCCCTTATACGCGTACGTTCGAAAACTTCCCTTCCTTTCCCTAACACCATCATCATCGACGTCATCGTCATCGTCGCCGCATTTCTCTCGCGTAAAGTGAGAAACACGTGACGTATTCACGAGAAATCCATGCCAATGTCGATATATATGCATATCTATATACACATACAGGTATATATACATATACATACGAGGGCAATCCGTATCCCTTTGAACCAACTCGATATTCACGACGCTTGAAATATACACTCGAAACCGGCGTAGCGAAACGGAGGTTCTGTGCAGCCGCGCGCGTGTCTGTATATATATATATATGTGTGTATATATAATATAGTACGTACGTAAGCAGAGCAGTAATACGGATGCTTTAATCAGTCCCCGCATGTGCGCGAGTGCGTCGGTCTCTTTCGAGTCTCAATAACACTTGCCGATTGGCTTTGAGTCACCAGAGCATATAGAAAGTGACTCTACTATTTATCGTATAGGTAAATTCTATATATGTACCATACATATATAAAAGTCGCCTCCAACGGACCCTTCCGCTTTTCCCTTTAATTAAATGCCACGCTATATATATATATATATATATATATATATATATATATATATATATAGAGTGTGTCTACCCCTCGTTCC
>JAYJLV010008186.1:0-10067 GCA_036873485.1 Torymus texanus | reverse complement strand
ATAAATCTTAAAAGTATCTCTCCACACACGTACAGTGCTTAAGTTATTCGCCCCCGCATTCTCACTCATCTCCACTTACAGTTCCATCAATTTTTAAATCAAAGTAAACGTAGAATGGACTGTCTTATGTCTTTCGATACGCATATTACAAAGAATTCATACACCCGCACACACACACACACACACGTATATATTCACGTTAGTATTAGAACAACATTAAAAGATTTATGAAGAACGGAGGTTCATGAATACCTTTTCGCTTCTCTATAGTGATTTTGTATACGAGAAATAATGATAAGACGTAATTGTTAAGTAAAGAAGTAATCTGCGGAACGAAAAATTGAAAAAAGTAAGGTTTCACTTAAGTGGTGCGGCAGCATAATAAAATATATATGGAGTGGAGTTGAGAAGAATTTAGAAGAAGGCTGGCATGCATTTGCTCTCTCTTTCCCCCTCAAGTTGACGTTTTCATTCTTCGATCCTTGCTCATAAATTTTTCTTGGTATTAAAGTGCTTTCCTCCTTCCTTCTTTCTCCCGCGCCGTCGCACTAGGCGGTGGGTACCGAGCTCTAAAATCTTCTTCTTTGCGGCATCAGTTTGGAGAAAGGTGAGCTAGCGGGACAAATAAGACACAAGATGAGAGCGAGATAGAGAAAGTGGGGGAGTACAAGGAAGAAGCTGGGAGCAGAGCGACCCTGCCGATACGCGTGATGCATATTTCAAGAGGAGTCAATATCGACAAACAAAGTCGACAAAGGAAGCGCGGGAGCTTCGTACGCATACACATACACGGCTTCCAACGCCGAGAGGAAATGCAAATGTATAACCAGAGCAACGCCCAAGCTCTTACTGACTTCGTGCCCTGATCGACGCGTTCAATTGCAACTTGCCCCTTTCTCTGTTGCCAAAATTAACGTTATATACCCATTTTAATTGATGCACTGGTGGCCCATTTTAATAGATCCACCGAAATATCTTCAAAAGTAAGCGCTATACATAAAAAATATTTAAGCAAAAGTTGTTCAAGACATGGGGCCTATCTTTCTGCATTATTGGTTTTGACCTTGAGATTAATTTTCAAGGTTATTTTTAATAGGAAACGCCATTTAAAAAATCACTTATATCTTGACCCCCTCTGTCCCCTTTAACTTTTGTCTGCATAATTTTTCTCTATCTAGTTTAAGTTCCGAGAAATTCAGGTGCGAAAATTAAAATGACCAACCTAGTGTGTGTGTATATATATATATTATTGGATTGGGAGGCTTTGGCGATTGAAACATTTTAGTCGTTGAGCTTTTTTATTTCACGGATTTCAAATATTGATTCTCCTATGAAAGGTTCGTGTTATTGGAAGAATGTAAAAATTTGAAAATCCTATGGAAATTCGTCTAATAGCTTTAGATTGACACTTATTTTCGGCTAGAAAATTCGATCTGTTCTCTTCTATCTTGTACAATTATTGAGTCAAGTGTAAAACACTGATGCTTATTAATTTAAAAAAGTTATTAAAGTTAGGGGGTAGTGGAGCGCTGTGGGGCATAATAAATTCAATCAATTAGCTGCGCGCGCTTGCGGAAAAATCAATCGACGCTGGGGGAGCGATAAATTCCAAGGATAGAGTCGCTGTCTGGCCGTCGATGATGACGCTTAACGAGATTGGAGAGGATCGGCGTGAGATATGAAAACGATTCCTCATCGTAACGAATAATCTTGGGCGTCATCCCGCTCGGCGTATAACAGCGTCAAGCGCGCGTGCAGCGTCGCGTTATCGGTTCCGCGCTCGCGCTATACCTATTTTTTATCGATGCCGTTCGATCCAATAACGCCGATATTGCTTGTCGACCATAAAAACAATCGGGTCACAGAAGTGCAAACAAGTTAATCCCGGCGCTCTGGTATGTGCCTGGGGAAAATCCTCGATTGTCACGCTCGGAAACGAAAAGTAGTGTGGCGTTTGTGCTATCTCGTCATTAAAAAATCACGGTCCAACGTTCGTTTTTCGCTCGTGTTTATTCTCGCATCTTTCACATGTTCCATGCACTAAAAGTACTATCCGCCTTTATTAAACAAGTGTGTGTGTATATATATATGTGCTCGAGCGATTCCTAAAAATTGGGGAATAGTACATATATCGCGTTTATAGTATAGAAAATTGCTCGAATGAAACTTATATATATGTAGACGCAAGTAGGCTGAAAAATTCCAGGATAATGTCCCATATTTCTCTCAGCTTAAGCGCGCAGCGAAATATTCAACTAATGTTTTAAGATCAGCACATACGTTAACTGCGTAATTCACGTAAAGTGTTGAGCTTGCACATGGTTTCATAAAAAGAACGGTCTGGGTGGACAAACACGACTTATGTGAGATTACCATCCGGCAAGAGCAGTCGCTGTTTCATGCTTATGATTTCGTGCTTCCATTTTAATAGCAATTAAGCTTCACACCATATTCATTTGCTTCAATGATATCAAACTTAATTAATTCATTAGATTAATTAGTTTCAGTTTATTACTGCCAGTATAAAATATAATTTTTTTCTTTTATTTTCTACTGCAGTATAACAAAAATTATATTAAAATAATTAACTTAATTCATGCTTTCAGTTTGGATGACGTCAAAGAACACGATTCTCTCTATATTTTTCAATTTATTGCTATCCCAAATCGAAAAAGTGATAGTATATTGATAAAGTATATGAGAATCCGAGTTTCAAAAATCGACAGACGATAAATATAAGGATCCCATGAATATTTCTGCTTATCGCCGAGATTGCCTAAGCTATTGGAAGAAGAGCAAATCTCCTGACATCAGAACGAGCACGAGTTTGCACATCTGCTCCAAATACGAAAAGACTGTCGCTCAGAAATCTCATCGGCAAACAAGTGATAAACAATGATTCAATATGTTGTATGTAACCCATACAACGATTGGACGTAGCTGCTGATACTGACCGGTGGCTTCGACAGGCCGAAGTATCTTTCCGTGTGTATTGCCTGAGGATAAATTCGAACGCAAACTCGCACAAATATCGTCATATTTATTTCAAGGAAGAAATATACAGGAGCAACTGCCTGGAGACATGGAAATTTCCTTTTTATCCTTTGACACAGCGTCACGTATGTCCAGTAGAACATTCGCCACGATATTCATATAGTTATAACAAAACGAAATAATAATTTCGAGTTTATACTATAAAGTTTTATGAATTTACTAGAAATATATAATGAATGCCTTTTGTGACTATAATTAAAGTCATTTGTTAATAATAACACCGAAGATAGTGTGAATAACGAGTATGCCCATGAAACAACATTATTGAAATTTTACTCAAATACTCTGTCAGAAGTTTTGAAAATTGCTATATCTCTCGTAAATTGCGGTACTCGATTTCAACAAAAATAACACCAAATAAAAATGTTACTCAAATAATCTAGTTTAACTTTAGGATGCGGAAAATCGTAAAAATGATTGTGTATACTAATAGCATATTGTCAGCTACAATGTAAGGTACACTGCATTATTGAATATGTTCAAAGTCATTTAAACTTGACGGGTCATTAATAAATTTTAATGCATGTACACGTTTACCGGATAATTTTAAACCGCTTATTCTGTAATAAAGTTCAGTAACATACCATAAAAGACTATGCTTTTGTAATTCGTAAAAAAAGATTGTAAAACTACTCACCAATTTTTTCCGAATCCCATTTTAAGAGTGAGCAGAATTAGAGTTTAAAGTATCGCAGTCCAGGCGTAGGACCCTTTGTCCTGTAGTGCGGAGGAAAGCCAACTAGGCAGTACAGATTAAAACTATAAAGCTTCCATCATTTTTGTTGTGTTCTTCTGTGCGAGAGCAAGAGAATTATCTCGGTGAATTCTGCAAGCATGTTCGCATAATTTTCCATAGCGCGCGAGTGCCCTGCAAAGAGGCTTATTTTCTATTCAAAGGGGTTCACACGCTGGTGAGAGAGGGAAGCTTAAATATAGCGGCGACGAATTCATTTTCGAGTGAGTTCATAACACCATGAATTTAAATGCTAAACTTTTCACATGAGAATTATATAGTAGCGCTCACATTTATAAATCACATACGTTTGTATAGTGCAGTGCACATTTTTTTATGCATGTCATTTTTTACTATTCGGAACGAATGTCCTCTTGTTGTACGTCTTCATAATACCTACTCATAAAGTACATACTACAAAGATACATTGCATATACATTTTAGAAATGTGCGTGTAATTTGTGTGAAAATTAATTAATCTTTAAAAGGTATAGTCAAATGCAAGTATAACTAAGTTTCGATTTCATACCTTTTGTATGTTCACCGCAAATCAAACATATTTGTGATAACCAATATAAATATATAGTTAACAGTACTGGCTAGGTAAAAAAAGGTCTACTTTAGACCAGTATACATATAATTTTCACGCAAATAAATTAATAAAAAATTTTGACAGAAACAAAAAAAAAATTATTAGAAGGTTTTAATCGATCGAATTAGTAAATCACGTAGTTAAATATTTGAAGACAATTTTTCGGTGTTTAGTTTGTCGCGTTCATTAGGTCTCTATTTATTAAACATTAAAATATTCAATACAGTTTTTAAAATAGTTACATTACATTAGTTTTTATAAAGTTTCATACCTGTCTTTACATGGAAAGAAAAACAAGTTTTAAATTAACTCGTGAGAGGCGTCAGTTTGTCATTGACATTAAATTGCTCACATGTTCAGATCAAAAATTGTAAAATTGACAAAGCAATAACCAAAAAATAAACAATCAACTATGAAAAGATCAAATATGGCTTCTTTCCTAAAGATTTTAAAAATTAATGTAGTCGGAGACATTTGAATTCTGGCTGTCCTTCTATTATGTCAATATTATGGTCCTAAAATAGACAGTACTCAATTATAAGTGTACTCGTATATATTTGTTCTACTCCCGGCATCTATCTTATAGCTGATTAATTCATTTGTGATGACAAACTAACGGCTCTCACGAGTGAATTTAAAACTTCTTTTTCTTTCCATGTAAAGGAAGTTTTGAAACTTTATAAAAACTAACGTAACTGTTTTTAAGAATGTATTAAGGCGGTCTTATACCTACAAATTTTCAAAAAATCTATTTTTTTTTTTATTGAATTTTTTAATTATATATATGTTATTCTAGAACCAAAAAAAAATAGTTTGCATCAAAAATGAAAAAAAATATCTTTAAAATGACGAAAAACTTGATTTCCTTTTTCTTTTTTTATTGGCTACTGATACAAAAACATTTACGTAAATGTATTTTGAAATATCAAAAAATATAATTATTAGTTATATTCTTATAAGAATTACAAAAACTATTAAGTTTAAAAATATAATGAACTATATTATGGAATTTAAAATTCAATGTATTGTCTTGTGATAATTTTACACATCTGTTTTCATAAATTGACCACATGATGATCGAAAATTTGACAGCTATTTATTACACTAATAATCCTCATGATACTCCCTCTTATATCTGTATAACTTCTGCTAAGAAGTATAAACATAATTGCATTTTTTTCTTAGATTTGGATTATTTCTGAGATTATTTTCTTAGATTCTGATTATTTGCATAAGTGAGTAAATTTAGGAGTAAAAATTAAATGTATTATATGTAAAGATACATCCGAAAAGATTTTAAAGTATAATATTATTAGCGTGCAGTGACAGTTTTGTGTGAATTTCAAATGTAGTTACAGTTTAAGACAGAAACACCGCATTCAATTTAATACAAATATTCTGACCAAAAATATGCATCATCAAGATTTAATTAAATGAGGAAAAAAACAGTAATACTTCTAATATGATAGAAATAAATGTATGTCTATATTTATGACAAAGATAAAAGTAAAATGATTGACTTCAACTCACAAGAATAAAATTTATTTTAAAGCGCTCCTTGATTACACTAACAAGGAAAGTACTCGAGGCCGATCTCGCCGATTTCCTTCATTTTGTAATATGTTAAAGTACATGAAAAAATATTAGACACTTATTTTTTTTACATGCTAATACGTCGATTTTAGGGGTGAAAACCACCCTTAAAGTTTACCCTTAAAAACATTTTTTTTCATATCTTAAGAATGAATTGAAATATTTTGATAAATTTCTGTATTTCAAAGAAAGTTATACTGTTATAAAATAATTTTAAAACAAGTTTACGTGTTTTTGCATTTTTGAAAAATGGATTGCAAGGGGTGACTCACCCCTAAAAACTTTTTTCTAATATATCTGGAACAAAATAAAATTCAGTGAACAAACAAACGTCAGTTTATTTTTTATAAAAAAGACGCTTATTGGACATGACTTTCATTAGGGGGTTGCAATTCCTAACGTCTTTTAGTGGTGAAAGTGATTTTTCAACGTTTATTATGAGACAAAAATTAATAAAATTTCTAAATTTGGTTTATGACACTTTCATTGAAATTGAAACTTTAGATTTTGAACAAGAATATTAAGACGTTGAAATGTAAATCATAGAAGATAATGACAAGATCTGGACTACGGATGAAAATTTGCAACAGTGCACAAGGGATGAAGAAGAGTTAGATCATGGCTATAAAGCAAGAGCAGTAGAATTTTGGAGAAGCAGGAGGACTAAAAATCTGGAATTAGAAACTGTTCAAAATCGATTACGTAAAGTTCAATCGATTTCGCAATTAAAACGTTGGGCGACAACTCTAAATAAAGGAGGAACTTACAGAGAAAAAATAGCCAGAATTTGTTCATTCGTGTTAGAAAATTTTAAAGCTGCTGTTGATGCTGGCTATAATGTTCATGATAAAGATTTACAAAAGTGGGCTTTACAAACACAAGCAGAAATTGGAAATGTAGATTTTCGTTGAATTGGTGAAGAACTGGTGAATTCGGACCATTCGTTAAAAGAACCTTATATGAAGCGAATAACGCATATATTATGGCATCGAAATCTAGAAAATCAACTTCAGGTAATAATATCTTATCATTATCTTCTATGATATGCATTTCAACGTCTTTATATTCTTCTTCAAAATCTAAAGTTTCAATTTCAGTTATTTCTACGTCGATGAATTCGTTCATGGCGTTTAGTAAAAACTTTTCAATCTCATTTTTTAAGTCGATCTCCCGTTGTTTTATGGGAGTGTCTTCTAATTTTATAGGGCATGAAATGTTATCAAGAGTAAATTCACTGTAATATTCCTTATACTTACCTAAAATTACATATTGTGTGCAAAACTGTAAGAAGTTTTATTTTTAATACAAGATTAAATTGAAAGAAGTCTGATGGTTATACTGTCAAGTTAATGTCAAAAGAATCTTATACGGTGTTTTGAAAAATAACTGGAATCATGGATAAAAATAAATTTGTGAGCAAAATAATAAACAAGAATAGTGATAACGTATTACTCGTATCAATAATATATATTATACGTATAAATAGTACAATAAATAACGAATATGCTAATGTAAGAAAATATCTTACTTTTGTTTTTACGAACTTAATTATTTTTCATTAAAAATTTTCGAAAAATTTTCAAACCTCAAATGGCTTAACTCGAACGTGCTTAAATAATATTTATAAATATTGTTGTGATATATATTTTTCAAACTTTGCTTAAAAAATAAGATTTCTTTATATTCAAATAAGAACCGTTCTTTTAGAGGTGAGAACTAAAAACTGAAATGATTTCCCACAATATAGACTAGTTGATTTTACGATAGTAAATATTTCATTAACAAAATACCAACATACAAGTAAATGTAGATAAATTGCTACTGTTCAAAATATAATAATGACGTATAGTGAATGAAATTTGAAAAGTATATTGTGATTAATTTTCCACATAATTAAGTAATAATTTAATTGTTGAAATTATTCACCTTTGCAATGCATTTTTTCATAAACCAAATTTAGAAATTTTATTAATTTTTGTCTCATAATAAACGTTGAAAAATCACTTTCACCACTAAAAGATGTTAAGAATTGCAACCCTCTAATGAAAGTCATCACCAATAAGTGTCTTTTTTATAAAAAAAAAAAAACTGACGTTTGTTGTTTCACTGAATTTTATTTTGTTCCAGATATATTAGAAAATAGTACATTGTGCAACAAGGGGCGAAAATGAGCTGAAAACACCTCGCCCGAGTCTCAAATAGCTTTTCTTCCCGTGTTACACACCGTATTTTTTTTAACGAAGGCAGGAAAGGCCTTTTATTATGTTGTGAGTCGGAAAGAGGATTGGGCATTTCGAGTCGCATATAAGCAGTTGAAATTTTCATTTCTCACCTAAAACAGGTGATAAATGGCCTAAAACACGTGAGAAATAGCCATTTCTCACTAGTTTTTCATTTCTCACCTGTTTCAGGTGAAATTCAGAAATTTTATTTTGTGCCAAAATGAACATCAAAAAAAATAATATTCACCGCTGTAAAACGTAAGGGTTGCAGCCTCCTAGCATGAAATTGCCTTTTTACAAGAAATAAACTGACGTCTTTTTGATCGCTAAATTTCATTTCGTTCCGGAGATATCAGAAAAAAACAGTTTTTGGGGGTAACCCTTGTAATGAATTTTCTCAAAAATTCAAAAACACGTTAACTGTAGTTTTCCATGTCCTTTATAACAGTACAATTTTCAATTAAATTCAGAAACTTTGCTAATTTTTGTACCAAAAAAAAGTTGTAAAAAATTACATTTACCCCTAAAAACGTGAAGGGTTGTAACGTGAAAGTCATGTCCACGTGAGTGCCTTTATATAAGAAGTAACTTGAGATTTGTTTTATCAAAATATTTAAATTCGTTCTTAAGATATGAAAAAAAACTGTTTTTAGGGGTAATCTTTAAGGTGGTTTTCACCCCTAAAATCGATGTATTAGCATGTAAAATAAATACGTGTCTAATTTCTTTTTATGTCCTTTAACATATCACAAAATGAAGGAAATCGGCGAGGTCGGCCTCGGGTACTTTCCTTGTAAGTATCGAGGCCTGCACATTTCAGTATTTTGAGTCTGCCGGAATTGAATTCAAGTTATATATCTTGATACATGTAAACTCAACATATAAATATCTTTACTTAAAAAAGTGATGGATGAAATCTGTCATCACAATAAGACAGTTTTAATATTGGTTGTTGTAGACTCATTAGATTGGTCTATACAGAATACGCGCGAAAATCTCATGTTTGAATTTTCAAAATTAAATTCTCGAGTTTATAAGTATTTAAAACAGAATAATTAAAATGGTATAAGAAAAATTTCATTATCATATTTTTCAAATTTATGTTATTAACGTTTAATTTAAACTGATTGACAGAAACATTTAAATTGAAACTAAAGTAATCGTGGGTTCATAAGCTAAAAAAAAATTAATAAATAAATAAAATAATGAGAACCAATACGCGCGAAGCGCGTTGAATCTAGCTAGTGTACAGTGAAAGAAATGATGTATTAAAATTTATTGTAAACGTAAGAAGAAATATTATATTTTGTAGTAGCGTTGGGATTAACTGAAATTATATATATAATTTTTCTAATAGTTGATTTATAAAAAGTATTATGTCTGTAATACAAATTACTGTGTTACATATAAAAAAGTGTTCTATTTAAAAATTAACATCTATCATACGAATTTTGCTATCCAACATAGTAAAAATTGCCACACTATTAGTACTTACTGCGCACGTCAAGCGCGCGCACGTGCCTGATTGGGGTTATGTTTTTTCCGCGATTTTTCTTTGTCTTGCTTTTAACTTGACAAAACATGGGCAACCTTCATTTATTATTATTTTATTATTATTTATTATTATTTATTCCAGATATTATTACAAATTAGTAAGTCTGCAGAGGTAAATGCAAGTACCTGTGCGCAGAGCTGGAGATACAAAATAAAACATAAACTTACATGCTAAAACTGACAAACTAAATATGTATTCGTCTAAAAGTAGTTTCTTGAGGACCTCACTTTTACCTACATAGTCCATCCCGCATTCGCCCAGGGTTATGCCTGTGGGACGGGGAAAACCTAAAGGCAAACCACGTGGGATAAATCCTGA
>JAYJLV010008175.1:0-10068 GCA_036873485.1 Torymus texanus | reverse complement strand
CCGGGCCGAAAATACCACATTCGCGTTTCGGAGCCGGGAGCGAAAGTGGTACTTTCGGCCAGGGTATGGTGAAAAAGTGATTTTATCCTCGTGTGGCCTTTTCATCTTCGCTTCGTTCGGGCGCAAACGTCCACACGAGGATATAATAACTTTTTCGCACTTGTATCGAAAATAACTATTTTTTTTTGTAATCCAAACTCATTTAACAACACAACAATCGTTACTTGTCTTTTTTATTTATAGGTCGTAATATAAAGTTTAAAGGAATTTTCATGTATAAACAAGTCGCGAATAATCCAGAAAAAAATATTCCTGCGACTAAAAAGTATAGCCCAACTCTACATAGCATACATATCAAATCCGGTTACTTTTTATATTTACATTGTTCACATTCCTGAGTTACTTATACATTTCATTAAGGTGAAGAAAAAGTATGTGGCGAATGAGAAGTAATGACCAAATTACCTATTCTCAACAGTTGCTATATAAAAGTATAGAAACATGAAAACCTAAAGGTTTACCCTTTGATCACTGTAGCTCACTGAATTTGTTTACATGTTAAATGATGCAGAAATAGTAATTGCGTTAAATAGTAAGTTAATGATTTTAAAAACTTTATTATAAGTATAGATTTCTAGATAAATTAATTACAATATTATACTTTTTTGTAATTCCTATTTCTAATTAAATATGTTCAAAGTTGTCATTAACATTCTTAGATTTTCAAAGAGAGTTTTTAAAGAGAGTTTTTAAATCAAACATATTTTCTTAAATCTTTCTTTAAATAGCATCCATTCGTTTACAAACATTACTCATTGCACATAGCAACAAACTCAAAAAAAAAAACGAACAACAATTAATAACCCAGCTAAGATAAAAAAACCCTCCAAGATATAGTGATTTATATATGCACGACGAGCTTTTCACCGCAATCGACGCCCATAAAGGAACGAAGAAAATCTCCGGCACGTGGGCCTATTTAAAAATGTTGTCGGTAATTAAGGGGGAAACGCGTGTGTGCGCGCGCGCGTGTCTGAGCTTCCGCGTTCGTCTACATATATATACATACACATGAGCCACGCGCTTATATACACTCGAAATGCTATAATTCGAGGGAAAAGGCCGGTCCGACGCGCCCCTTATACCCGCCGGTTGGGATGTAAATTTCTTACCTGCGCGTGCGTGTAACGCATGATTAATCTCGACTCAAGAGACGGGGATAGAGACTCGTGCACCCGTATATAAGCGTATATGTATATATATACACGCAGGCGCACGCGCCAAATTCTTACACCAAAGACGTACAGCTACTGCAGAGTCGATTATTATATGCAGGTTCGGGGGCCTTTGTGACTGTTACGTGTCAATTGACGGGGTTGAAATAGAGGTACGATCTGCTTATTGATCAGAACTCTGAATTTTCCAGAAATTTATTTCTGCGAATTGAGTTGCCCATAACAAAATTAATTTTTAGTTTGAAAAAATTTATCTGTCTTTTTTTTCTTGATTTTTTAAGTAACAGGTTTACCAAACTAATAAATAAGTATTAAATGATATTAATTAGAAATCTTTTCTGCTATAAATAAGTAAACAATAAATATCGTTCAATTAGTATTATTTTAACACTTTATGCAGTATGCATATTGTTAATTAACACTATAATATTTAATAAGAATCTACGTATAAATATGAATTCTCATAATCCTTCCCACTTCTAAAATTGTCAAACCGAAACCATTAATACATTCTTCAAAAACACTAGTATAGTATATAAACTCAGCAGCAACCGATTGTCCTATCGAAAACTCTATGACCGACCGTTACAACAGCACAGCCTGCAACGAAAAACCACATTTGATCATGAAAAAAAAAATTAGAACGCAGTGCCCAACTGCGAACAAACGCATCTCTCTTCCTTCTCTCTTTTCAATTTTTCATTCGGCAACATTAGATTCATGGCTATAGTTGATTCTTCGTCGCGCAGCAAGCCGCCCAAGCAATTTTCCGTACGCACATCCATTCATACACTCCTCGAGAAAACCACACCCCGGAGCACGAGTTTCGCACTTGTCAACGGTTCTTTCTTCTCTTCTCGCGAGAGAGCAACGAGCGCTCGTTAAATCATTGAAAAGCGTGCGCGTATGCGCCGGGCGTGGCGCTGAAGTGCTTATATGCTCCTCACGCATGCATGAGATCGACAATGAAAGTTTTTGAGTTTTAAGCATCGCGCGTGGTTGAGCATTCGCAGGAATGTGGTTTTGTTGCAGGGGTTGCATTATGTCGATTATTCGATGCCTGCCTGGAGATTCAGGGTGAAAGTCGTTTGTGTAATTTTCTGGAAAACCGACAATTTTCAGCCTCTGTTAGTTTTTTCAGTCCTTAATTTAATTGGGGACCCTATATATGGTGTCGACGAAGAGGTATAGTTTTGTAGTTTATTTTATTTTTTTTTTTTTTTAATGGTTCGTATAAAACTTTTTAATTATGATTACGAATGAAAAAGTAATTATATTCAATGAAAACTTTTCAAAAGTTATTTTATTTACACTGAATGGGTATACAACAAAAATACTCATATTCCCGAGCAGTATAATACACAAAACTAATTCTGCACGAGCTAGAAAGATAAATTTCAAGATTGATTGATACTCAATTCCGAATTAATCGAGAGATGAAGGATGAGCCAACAGAAATTTTCCGACTATATAGCTCGTATATATAGTGAAAACACAGGGAAATTAGTATGCGATAAAAGCTTTCACTATGCGCTGCCAGAATCGATCACGCGCGCGCCGGGAGCACATTTAAATGTAGCCGCACGGGGCCCTTACCATATCCGAATTTGCCTCGGACCTTATTATAATATATGTGTATACGATATCTGGAGCACGTCAAAATCCTTGGCGCCCGAGGGACAACTCCATTACGCGCTCATCGTTCGCTCCATCCAAATGACTCGTGTGTTTACACATTGCAAAGTCGAGTCGCTTTGAACCCTGAGAATCATTAATTTTTCTCTGTGTTGAATTTTACAATTATTTTTCTATTAATAAATATCTGCAGTTCTGTTGGATCAGGTAGAGTAATGAAGTAAAGATTGCGTATATAGTGCGGGGGTATATGAAAAATAAATTAGTTATATAAAGTTTCGACACTTCAAAGCATAGCAAACAAAATTATCAGTTATATAAATATCAATAAGCCTTTTGATTGAGTGTAGATGAAAAATTCGCTTAACAAAGTCTTACACATCCATTATAAAATATAACAATCACCAAGCTTCTATACATACGGTACCTCGCAACCCTCTAACCGACATATCCACATAGTCGGTTAATCGAAATCCCAAGACAACCGTCGTATAACCCCACTGTACGCGCGCGCACGCTTGACCATACCAACGTTCTATATCCTATCCCTTGAAGACGTACCGACGGGCAGCCGGGAAAAAACGTTGGAGCGCATTTAAAAGGCCGAACCGATCAGGAGCGCGCGTCCAGTACAGTTCCCCCCTTTTACGAGCGATAAGTCACAACACACTCGAGCCGGCGCGAACTAATGTTTTGCCAATTCCCTCGTTCCTCCCAGCAGCGAGGGAAAAAACATCTGGAACGTTTGCCACGCTCCTTTTTTTCTCTCTCTTTCTCTCCCTCTTTCCTGTACTCGGAAAACGCGCAAATGGCCCGTTCGCGCGTAACGGGCGCGCTCGATTTTCTTGTACGCGCGCACACACATACTCTTTTTCCCTGCCGGATTGGTTAGAGTTTTCGTAACCTGATAAATAAGGAAAAGCCGAGTGGGAGAGCCATCGGAGGGGGTGAACAATGCTCTCGCAGGCTTCCTCGCTCCCCAGGTTAATATGCGGGCAACTAAACATTGGTGCTGGACAATGCCAAGATTTATAGAGCAAAGCGCGCGCGCTGGACAATGGCCAAGATCACGCGTTCCCCTCCCGCTCGATCTATATATATATATATATATACACGTATACACACATATATACACACGCGCGAGTATACAACTCGCTCTTTCTCGGTTTCGGCTATTTTTCTTTTTCGCTCTTTTCTACGCCGATTTTTTGACAGGCAGCGGCAGCGGTGCCCGTCAATTTACGGATTTTCGACGGATAAGGACATTATATACGGAAAAGTCGTTCCGGCTTGAGACGTGGGCGCGTGCGTATGCGAGAGAATCGACTCGCGTCGGCTGTGCACATAGCCGGCGTTTTGTGTGCCCGAGTTTATAGGGCACACTGAATGCGCAACGTGCAGGAGGCGTCGAGTAGGTACGTTGGAGGAGGGAATATAGGGACAAAATATTTTGGAATAGATTTCGAAAGGTGAAGTGTATTTTTTGGATTTGGATTAAGCTTTGAGAGTATTGCCATTATGTACTAACGGGCATGTAATAATAGTAAGACATAGATATTTTATATGATTAAAAGTATTTCAATTTTATTTTCATACAAGTAAGGACTTTGTTTTAAATTGGTCTTGGTTATCTAAATTCCTTCAAAAAATAATAGTTTACAGCCTTTGAAAAACAATTAATGATGTGAATTTAAGAGTTCATTTCTGTCTTTAATGTTATGGTAAGCCATGTTCATAGTGCTATCAAATTAAAGTATCTCTTAATTTAAAAATATTTTTTTTACTATATCTTTTCAACTATTTATATTGTGGGAACATTATAAACAATACAGTCGGAACAGAAGAACATTAATAAATCGTTGCAGTAGATTAAAAAAATTTTGATTTCTCACAAAATTATTGATAAGCCCAATAGAGTAAAAATGATTGAAAACATGTCTGAATAAAATTATTACGATAAGAAAAAAATTCACTTAAAATATTTCATTATAATTTTATTATGAAATAAGTACAAAAACATGATTTTTAGTTATATTACATTTTACAATTCCCCTGTTACAAATAGCGAGTTCGAAACCGTGCTCGATTTCGGCTCGATTTTTCTCCATTTTGAGCCTGATTTCAAGCCCTTTTTATAAGTTCAATTTCGGACACATTTTTGGAAAAATTTTCAAAATCGATATCGAGAACTTTTTCAGCTCTATCTCGAAAACTCGCTAAAAATAAACTCGGAAATGTATTCTGGGCATCGAGAACCAAAAAGAGCTCAAAATCGACGAAAATCGAGGAGCAATCAAACAGAATAGAATGAGTTCTCGAATCGCGATCGAAATGGAACACGATTTCGAACTCGCTATTTTTAACAGGGTGCATATAACATAGGCAATAGATGTTTAATCTGTTAACCCTTTGACTCCTAGTGTTACTCTCATGTAACATGATATTAAAAAATGTTTCAATCAATTTTTTGAACTCATGATGACTCAACCGATCTATTATAGTTTCTGTTTTTTGTTTTTGTTTCTTTTTTGTTGAAACACAAAAAAAAAAAAAAAAAAAACAAAAAAGTTTGTTGTTGTTTTTTCTTAGTTACGATATTTTAGATACAATAAGAGTGAAAAAAACAATTTTGTACTAATGTTCATTGTTCGGTTCTAAAAGGGTTAAACGGCATTGACTAATATTTACGAAATATCTAAAAAATGTAAAATTTAATTCATTTTTTATAATAAATAATGAAAATGTTCTTAAAGACTACTACTCAGTTATCCATAAAATCACTATATTAATATTATAAACCTGCCTTTGAAGCGCAGCCGTGCTCCTTGATAGTTTCTTGCTTTTAAAAATTATAGTAACACGGAACTTACATTATTGAATATTTATACCCCAAAAAAAACGATAAACATTGACAACTGTGCAACTGACAGCCAATAAAAATTGACAAACGCTGCTCGAGCAACTGTTATCGCCATTTTACCAGCTCCATTTTACGATCTCGCCCCACCGTCGTAACCATCCCCCCCCCTCCTCTTATTTCACCGACCTTCAGAAATTAAAAATTGATTCCCGAAATCCACACAATCGACACACGATTTAACTCGCTCTACGCGCGTGCGCGCGCGTGAACCATAACTTTGGCCTCATACACACGCGAGCGCGTGTACGATAATCGCGTATAAATCAAGCAACGACGCGCGGGAAGGGGTCATTGTTGCCGCAGAGTGACGCGTGCAGGAAACATCATACCACGCGCTCTAAATTTTGCTGTAAACCGTGCGACACTCGCAACGCGCATATATACATACATATACATATACATAGGGTGAGAGCGATCGAACCACACGCGCGTACTCCTTCAATATACGTGAAAGGGAAAAAGTAGGATTTTTCGAGAAAGGGATCCTGCGAGTATAACTCCATACACCCCAGTAGGCTGCCGTGCTACTCGTTTGCTGCTCTCTATATATGTGTATGCGCTTGTCTTTCCATCTCGGTGGGAGACTCCATATATGTGTTCTCTGTGCTCCCCTTTTTCAATAAACGCGCGCAGACGTGCATGCGTGTGCCCGACGATTAATCGTTTTTCACCGATTTTCGGACGTTGGTCAGCACAAAGGAACGGGGTCGTTTTGTTCGAAACGTATTTACGATTCGCCGCTCCAATTTCCGAAAGTTTCTTTAAATAAGCGCCAGAACGATTGTTGTACATGTGTGTGTGTGTATATATATGGATGGTCCGGTTGCGCATCGAGAGAATGGGAAAGAGCTTTTCGTCTCTCGGTTTTTTCCCTTTTTCTAGGGAGATTTTGCGCAACTGCGACCAGCCGTCGCTAGTTTTTCAGAGGCTTTGTTAAAACGGAAGGGTGTCGTATTGTGAGAACGGCAGAATCAATGAATGTGGGAGAATAAGCCAGTTGTGCGGCATTATTATGTGAGAAATAATTATTTTAGAATTAGTATATACCGATGTTATTTCATAGGTGTGGTTTGCGTATCTATATACATTTGTATGCACTTTATGTAGGTAGTGCATTAGAAACTCAATTTAACTTAAATATTAATGGGATTCTGAATTATATATATGAAAATTAACATTAATATAATGGCGCGAAATCAGTTATTTATATTATAGGAAGAAGTGGCCAATAGCCCACAACACGTTTCGTGGCCATTTTATAGTGCCCTCAAGTCATTGAGATATAGCTTGACCTGCTGAACCCAAATTTTCAGGATGTTCGATCGAAAAATCGTAATTGACTAAAAGACTACGTATCTGAATCAAAACATAAAAATAAACTGAAACTTAACTCTAAATTATTATTTTTGCATTTAGAAACTTTTTTCTGTTTTTATTTTTTATTCACACTCTATAGATTTCGAGATGAACGATCAAAAATTTTTGAGTATAATCACTACATTTTTATATTAGAAGTCAAAAATAAAGCAAATATTTTGTTTATAATTAAAATGTAGGATGAAAAATCTAACTGAAAGTGGTATATGGGGTAGCAAGTTGAAGTTTTTCCCTCGGAATTCGTATGGATGTCATATAAAAGAAATATTTTTGAAATTTACCAAAGTAAATTACATTTGCTTCTATAATTCTTTCTATAACTCGGCCAATTTTTGGAAGAAGATCTGATTTTACACCTGAAAAGATATGAAAATTTCCAAGATTATGTTGAAGAATAATTCGTTGGATTTACGAAATGTAATAAGGACAAGTCATTTATTTTTTCGTTTTGCGGGTAAAAAGATTAAAAATATATTAATAAAAAAAATTTGTTGTTTAGTTTACAGTGCGAACTCCCTTTTATGTAACAAATTACACTGTCAAAATAATACCTTTATTTATTTTACATTTAGGTATCATTTAATAGTTAAAAGAGTATTTTTACTTGTTAATTCATAATATTATCTTAATACTAATCGGTAACGTGTCGTGTAATTCAGCCAAAGCGTACATTTTATAGTTTTGCACTCTTCAAAGCCAATATTACCTCTGCAGAAGGTTTTTCTTAATTTTTATTTACAAAATAAAAGAAAATATTCCGCTTAAGGTAGACAAATTACCCTAAATTACCTTATAATGTTGTTTCATATATATAATTATTTAAAATTATTCATTCACCTTCCCTGTGTAAGATAAAATAGTGTGCAAAGCTGCGACGCGGCGCTCGACCACGAGGCGCGGTACATAGCGCATTATCATGGCGGTTTAGAAGCGAGTCAAAAATCTTTGATAGTATCGCAAAAATTATAAAATGTGACTAAATAATGATGATAACAAAAAACTTTCCAAGTATAGAAAATATAATTGATGAATGAAGTTCTAGCTTGCTTTGATGCTTCTATTCGAATGTATATTACCTTTTAAATAATTAATTTGTATATAACTTTTTACATTCCAATTATTCAACTTAGCATCCTCGAAATGTTGATTCAGCAGATCAAAATATATCTAACTATTTGAGTTTAGGCATGATATATAGACTATAAAATGGCTACGAAAAATGTGGGCTACTAGACAACATATATTACTTATCTATATTATCGAGCGCGTTCTTGTGTCGGTACCAAAAAGTTACAATTAAATGTAAAATATATAAATTTTTATCAAACATATTTCGTCCTCGATATTTTAAAAAAATTCACAAAATTACATAAATATTTCATATAACAACAATAACCGTAATATCATCTTCTTTATTATTGAAAAACATTTTGACGGTTTCTTAAATGAAGTGATGTGCTGTTTCCTTCTTAAGTACCGGCCACTCTATTATTGTTCAGTATGACTGTGCATTGCATATACATATGTTGAGTATTGATACCATATAAAAAAATTCTTATTTTTTCTCTAATTCATGTTCAGATGAACTCAAATTACACTTTAAAATAACATCAAATACTTAAGAAACTTTATATTCTTGTTAGTGTTAGAAATTCCAAGAAAATAGTGTGTTTAGGTACGCTGCTCATTTGATTTGAAACATGCCTTCAATTTATGTTCGTTATTTACCCAATATCAATGTATATTTTACTTTTATTTTGTCGTTAAATCGAATATAATAAATAAATTAATCTACGATTGTCAAACTTTATTTATAAAAGTCTTCAAAAATTGTTTAATGCCAATATTTATAATTAATATATTCATTATTAATTCATAAATAACTTTCTTTTGTTAAGAATAAATATAATACAATTTTCTTCAAGGATCACGAATCTGTACTCTGATTCGGTGCATTATGTTTGTATTAAATTTTCTTGTAAAATTTTCTCTGCTCCTAATAATAATTTTTTCATCTCCGACTGTATTGCTGAGAAATCATCTATGATTTTAATGGTTCACTTTTCTTGTTCTAGCTATCAGTTTTTTATTTGTTGAATAGAAATTATTGAAGTAAGTAACTCATTAAAAACTATGGCAAATATCAATATCGATAGATATTTAAATCATTTTTAAAAATGTCAATTATGTAATTGTCTTTTAAATGCATTTTAAACAATTGAGGAAAATTTTCCATATAATATAAAAAATTAAGAAAAAGTGGAATTTCAAAATCTTCTTTTGATTATAAAACAAAAAAAACTTCGAAGTTTCTTAAAAACAATTGTGGATTTGATAGCGACATCGAAAACAAAGAGAGTAAGTTTTGTCCGGTCAAAATCGGTCAACGCGTTCTCGATATATTCCCTATATACACACACACACAAACAAACAAGAAAAAAATGATCTCAAAATCGAAAAGTTTGATGCCACTATTCATAAAAAATGTTTTTAAGACTTTTTTGTCTGAAAATTTTTTTCACCGCACCAAAGTTTCCTCTTTACGGAAGTAAAATGGTCTCATAAACATTGATTTCATATTGTTACGTACGAGATGGGAGGCGAGTGAATGAAATGAATAAGTCGCGTAAAAAATATATGCGACAAACGGGATTCGAACACACGGACCCGAGGATTCTAATCCGGCACTCTACCAACGGAGCTAATGCCGCGAGCCTTACTCGAAGGCCTCGCGCGCATCTTATTCTTATCGTTATGCCGACGCGTCAGGGCTCGGATGTAGGGGAAGGTGGGGCGTTATGGGTATTTCATGGGGCGATATGGATATTTTCACTATTAAACATATTAATCGAACTCTGAGAAAAACAGTAACACGTTTAAAATATTCATCGATTCTCTATC
>JAYJLV010008164.1:0-10071 GCA_036873485.1 Torymus texanus | reverse complement strand
AGCTGCTTCTCCCGGTAATTATGTTACTGGTGGGTTAGCAACAGTAATTTTAAGGCAAATTTAGTATATAAGTTAATCTTAAGTTTTTTTTGTAAACCGGACCAGCGCACAGGAAATTAGTTCCTCTGCTGGATTACTAATGTAATAGAATTACTATGTAATTTAACTGCTAATGTAATGTAAATCTGTATTTACTCTGGAATAAATAAAAAAAAAATAATAATAGTACTATAATTGCACCGCGTTGACGTCGTTTCGTCCCCTTGAATCATGGCCTATGCATGTCATATACAGATGCATTTACATATAACGTACTCGGTAGCACACCTGTATGCGTCCGCATTGCTAAAGCCCCACTTAAGCGCGCCTTGCGAAATACCCACCCCACGTGGAGATTACGAGCGCAGTGTATTCGAAGTAAGGTTCTCATTGCATTATAAATCATCGATATTCAATCTTTCCTCTCAACTATTCGCTATCTTATTATTTAATTAAAATATAAAGAATCACTGAGTTTATCTGCTCTCTCCCATTTTTATTTTATTTCATTGCCTTTCTTATCCTATCTCCTTTTTTTTGCATATTCCATTAACGTCTCAAGGAAAACGTTTTTATTTCACCCTTCTTTCCTTCACTCGCCTTCATCGAACTCGCACACACGTACTTTAACCTTTATATTTTGAATAAGCATTTTCCTTTTTCTTTTCTCACCTTACCGGTCTAACATTATTGAATCACTATCTCCTTCGAACCCCTGAGGTAAAGACTTAATTCTAACCATTCTTATTATTTTTATTTAAATATTTAAGAATAAACTTTTTTTTAAACGTTCTCTTCCCTTCCTTGTTTGCAAGCAATGTCATATTGTATATTTTTATAAATTGTGTATTAATCCGGTTTCCTAGAGTAGTCTTTTCCGTCTTAAGATTGCGCAATACATCTCGTTAATGTACTTGATGCGCTAGCCTCAGTAAATCTGCCCTCTATTTGAAGCTTATTAATTAATCAAATTAAGGGTTATTGTAGGGGTACCAGATCAAGAGTTCAATAGGTTTACTATCAATGATTTCCTGATGCTATTATAGGGCTTGCTCATTTAAACAGTTTTGTCGGGTAAATCCAGGTTATCGAGTTAACTGCACTCCATTAGCACCTTATAGAGTCATCATAAAAAATTGCTATATTATTAACATCGTCTCATCGCAGTTGCAAAACATATCTCGAACTCGCATGAGGATACGTTTGTCCTATTGCGTAACTCCCTAATATCCATAGGTGCTGGAATCTGGAAATTTCAACACCTTAAAGATGAGAGATAGGCGAACCTGCCCTCTCAACCCACTATGACGAGGTCATCATCAAGCCAAACCGAAGTCAACAAGGAGTAAAACAACCGCTCTTACTTAAGGGGTAACACCACTCAAAATTTTTCAAAAAATCGAGTTTTTTTTTGGCTTAAACTATACTTTAGACCCTTAAAAATCATATACAATTAGTTTTATACAGAAATAAAATTTGTAAGAGGTCCAATTCTCGATTTTGCCGCAGCGCCTCGGAGCGCGCCCTGACAGCTGAATCAGCCACCACGGCGCGCTCTAATTTATCGACTATGTAGTGCTCCTACCTGTCCAAATTCTATTGCTTATGGTCATTGTGGTTCCTCAGAAGTCTACCAGGATGTACTAACACTGAATAGAAGTGTGTGTGTGTGTGTGTGTGTGTGTGTGAGCTAGTACAGCTGCCAGGCGACGCCGTGCAGACACTTTATTTTCTTTCCGTACATTTTCGTTCAAATATTAATAACGTGTTTCGTTATTGTAAAAGTTTTCGATTAATCAGATTACTATTCCTAGTTGTCCATTTATTGAGAAAGGATATGATACTAATCGCAGAATTGTTCTTGCCATGCGATTACTAGGAATAGGATGGAATGGCATTATAAAGTTTTTCGCCTTCATGGATCTCCCGCGGCCAATTTTTCGATCGTTTTACGATACAGTTGTTAAGAAAATTGCCATTGCAGCAGAAGCTGTTTGCAAGCTCAGTATGACAACTGCAGCTAAAAAAGAACGAGAAAAAACTGACGATCCAAATGGCATTACTGTATCTGGTGATGGTTCCTGGAGGAAGCGTGGTTTTTCATCTCTTTACGGGTTTGTTTCACATATCGGCTGGCATACTGGCAGAGTAGTTTCGGTGAAATCTAAATATTGCAAAGCTTGCGAATTTTGGAAAACTAAAAGTGACAACATCGAGTTCGAGGAGTGGAGCCAAACTCACAAAGATGAAT
The DNA here is from genome assembly GCA_036873485.1 of Torymus texanus. Lineage (NCBI taxonomy): Eukaryota > Metazoa > Arthropoda > Insecta > Hymenoptera > Torymidae > Torymus > Torymus texanus. The sequence goes on along the minus strand of JAYJLV010008164.1, from coordinate 7,781 downwards.
GCCAAGCCAACCACGTCGGCTCCGCAGGAAAGATGGAAGTGGACGCCGTCATCGAAATGTTCCAGCGCTCAGAATCTTTGCACAATTTGAAATACGCTAATTACATGGGCGACGGAGATTCAAAAACCTTCAAAGGAATCATAAATTCTGAGCCCTACGAAAAGTTCACCGTAAAAAGAAAGAATGTATCGATCATGTGCAGAAGCGGATGGGTTCTCGTCTCCGTAATTTGAAAAAACAAATAAAAGGACTTGAAGGAACAGGCAAGCTTACTGGCAAGCTCATAGACGAGTTGGCAATTTATTATGGTTTAGCAATTCATAGGAATCATGATTCTGTAGAGAATGCGCAATGAAATCTACGCAACGCTGGACCACAAATTGTCTACTGACGATCGGCAATCGACGATCGATGCCCGCGCGGAGAAACTTCATGGTGCTCTTGGCAAAAGGCTCAAGCTACTGGAAAAGATTTTGTACATAAACCACCTCTCTCTCTCTCTCTCTGAAGAAGTTTATAAAGCGATTTCGTCAATTTATAAAGAGTTAAGTAGTGGAGATCTACTTACGCGTTGCTTAGGCGGCTTCACACAAAATAGTAACGAAAGTTTAAATGCGACTGTCTGGTCTATGGCTCTAAAATCTTTCTCTAGTGACAAATACTTGCTCGATACCGCAGTATATATTGCTGGAGGTATCTACAATGATGGACTTTGAAGTGTCATGAAGCTGATGCAACACTTGGGCTTGACAATCGGACCGAACTGCTATAATTTCTGCGTTGAGGCGGATGCTCGTCGTATCAAGTTTTCTGAGAGATCCCTAACAGGCAATACCAAAGAGGCCCGGATGTGTCCTTAAAATCAGCTAGGAAAGAAGAGAAGGAGTCAGACATTAATAGAGATGGCCAAATGTACGGTGCAGGCATCGCAGATTACAGGTATACAAAAATTTCAAGGATTTAAATGCTCCGAAAACTTTAAACGCGTTTTTCTCGAAACGGGATTTTTCAAACTGGGCGCACTCATAGCTTCAACACCATTGCATGGATTGGCTTGTAATATTTGCCGATATTTTGAAAATTATTTGCTTTATTAACAATTTACTGCTCTTTTTTTAGTCGAAAATTCATACGTTTTGTTCAGAAGTGCACAGTTTCTACAAAAATTGCAATAAAAAAAAATAATCCTACGTACTTCGATAGCTATTACTATGTAACTTCAGAAAATTTTTGGTTTTTTGTTCCAGCTTTCACTGTTTTCGAGGAATTGGTGCGCCCGCGGAGTACCTTCAAAAAAATCTTTTGCCGCAGACCTGCCGTAGCACCGCCATTTTGTACAAAAGTCATAATATAAAAATTTTTCATACATCAATATGTGTTAAATGAACCATCTAAATATGAATACTATTTCTTTTCTCATAATCACAGAATAAATTGTCAAAATTAGGCCTTCTTTGCGGCCTCTAGAATGGTGTTACCCCTTAATAATATAGAACTTCCCAGAAAAGTGTAAAATAAGGCCAGTATAGACTTTCTTTCTGTATAATCCACCCCCACTCCCTCCGCACCACTGCTCTCGCTCTCAACCACTCCCTCTCTCGTTCTCTCTCCTCTCTCCTACACTCGTCCATTAAATAAAACTTCTCAACAAACTGAAATAATTATTTTCATAACTATACAAGTATGTTGTTAATAATATTGTTAAAAACTTTCGCAATTTTTTTAAGTACTTTACCTCTTAAAAAGTTATTAAATCTCACTAAATTATTTAATATATTAAAATTTCTACGAAAGTATAAAAGTAGATAAGCTATGAGACACGGGCTTAAGTGCGCCCATGCTACCACAGGATACTGGCTCCACCCCCCCCCCCCTCCCCCACTGAGCCTGTGCCCTCACAGATATACGAGCTCAACTGCAATTGTACAATACCAATAATTCAAGTTTTCTGGCTCACCCGTAATTTCACGAGGCCCAATATTCCAAGTATTGGCCAAGGTTTCTGGCGCAATAACCCTAGTTTTCATGCAGAACCGGCCTAGGGTTTCTGGCTCACCTGCAATTGCACGAGGCCCATTAATCCAAGTCTTGATGCAGAACCTGAATACGGTTTCTGGCTCGCCCGCAACCCCTCTCCTACTGAGCTCGAGCCCCCACAGACATACGAGCTCACTGAGACCGTGTCTCAACCCCCCCACCCCCTCCCACACTGAATCCGTGCCCCCATAGGAATACTAGCTGACTGAGCTTGTGATTCATGAACTCACACAAACTTGCCCCACTGAGCTCATATTCTCGAGAAGATATTTACAATTTTAAACGAATTAATGAAATTTTAAATGAGCCTTTCTTAATTAAAATGTTTAAAGAAATGTGCGAAAAGGAAATCTTCGAATGATGGAGTCGAACCCTACCCGTGACCCTCAGCTTACAGAGCAGCAGCCTTACCGCTCTGCTACTGAGACATCTGGCTCCATGTTGTCAAATTATGGATTTAAGTAGCGGTACAGTTTGAATTTCGCTAAAAATTTAAAAATTAGATTATTTATAAATTTTTAATGAAACATGTATGTTATTCAAATTATTTAAAATTGTTTTAATGAAAAGAAATCTTTGAAGTTGGGCGTGAACTCGTGACCCTTAGGTTACCAAGGAGCAGGCTTACCAGTCTGCTACTGTGGTGTCTGTCAGCTTATGCTATAGTGATGCATTTAAGTAGCCGCACAGCGCGCATTTCGGTAAAAATTTAAAATTAACATATTTACGAACTTTTAATGAATTATATATGTTATGTAAATTATTTAAAATTGTTTTAACGTAAAAAAATATTCGAAGGGTGGGCTTGGACTGACGACCCTTGGGTTGCAGAGCAGTAACCGAACCGCTGTGCTAGTAAGACAGCTGACTGCTCACTGTGAAATTGTACATTTGTGTTATAATACATTCAAGGCCATGACAATTTTCAATTTTTTGCCTAGCCACCTTACCACTCTGTAATCGAGACATCTGCTATACATGAACATCTCTACGTAGTCATGGAAAGCTGATTAACCATAAATGTATTAAATAATTAGAAATCTATAATTTAGTGTATATTTAATAATTAAAAAAAAATTCCCTAGGTTGTAATATTATCTAGCCCTAAAAAGGGCCGATTGTTATAGAACAATCAAAAGAGCCCGCGTCTTACTCGGTCAAGCTTTTGTTGATCCTGCGGACGCTTGATGAACCTCGTGGAGCGGTATCGTGGCGTTTCGACAATCCGAGGTTCCTTTATCGCGGGGAATTCTTTTGCTATCTTCCAATACTTGGCTGCTCCGAATGCTGAACACCACTCTGGTGGCGATGATTTATTTCGCCTCATTAATCAACTCTTTTTCGTCCGTCGGCACTTTTTCTTTGTCGTTGACCGTACTGTGTCCATTTCACTGTTCGACTATGTAATATCCTCAATCTTTGATGCTAAAATTGAATCCAGATCAAACGTATAAGTAATCCGGGTTAATCAGTTTTCGTACACGTTGTGTCTCCCGTTAGACAATTTCAACAAAAAAGAAAAGTTCAGAGACCTGTTCGCACGACCCGTATTCATAGCGTGGTAGCAATAAGAATGTTTTTGCCCCCACCGCGCCTTCTGTAGCCAATCACGATCGACACCTCGCGGAAAACAATTGAAGGGGGATAGGCCTCCCACCTCGCTGTGAGAGTCTACTAGTCATGTAACCCCTTCTTAACTTCTACTTTTTTCGATTATTATTTTTTAGGACCAGGCTTGTCTTTTGATTTCTTCTTGCACTCCGTCATCGTCAAACGAAATGTCTTCTCAATCTATTAAACTACTTGTCTGAATTTCCGCACATTCACTCTGCCATTTTGTCCGTCATATTGGATTCCCACGCACAGGGGCGTACGCTCTCTCCGTCGGCCGCGGCGCCTATATAAGACGGGGTGGCGTCGCTGCCGCTCAGTGTCACATCATCCAGCATCTGCAGTGGATCACGTCAACGCGACAAACTATTTACCATGTATACCGATTGTCCATTAATTTCTTGTATTACACGTTACAATTCTGAATCCTGTAAGTTATTTAATAAAGATTCTTCCAGCGTTCAGTGAGTTTTATGTCTTCTCCCCTCGACCGCTGGTGCGAATCCCAGACCGATCCAGTGGCTCAAATCCCAAAGAAACACAATCCATAATGTCTTCACATTCCATATTAGAGTCGTTGCTAAAAACTGTTTCATACACTTTACATTATGCATCGCACATATAGTTATACACGCTCCATTGCGAAGTTCATTAATAAACGTAAAAGATCAAGTGTGTCACCCTTCAACATACAAGTTGTTACACTGTACCTCAAAGTTTAAAAGATATTGCTCTATAACACGAAAGAGCAGAAGGTAATACTAAAATGTGCTACTCTATGAAATAAATGTTCAAAAGGTGATACTCTTTAACATAAAATGTGTCATTCGTAAGCATAAATATATTGCTCTATAACACGAAGGTTCAAAATATGTTACTCTATAACATGTTCAAAAAGTGTTGCTCTATGACATAAAGGTCTCACTCTATGATTTGAAGAAGGTGTTACTCTACCACATAAAAGTATAAAAGGTTTCACTCTATGACATAAAAGATATTATAACATAAATGTTGTACAGTACGGTTACTGCTCTGTAACCTAAGTTCCGTGGGTTCAAGCCTACCCTTCGAATACTTTTTTTTCGTTATAACAATTTTAAATAATTTACATAACATAAACGATTCATGAAAAGTTCGTAAATATGTTAATTTTAAATTTTTACCGAAATGCGCGCTGTGCGGCCGCTTAAATGCATCGTTATAGCATAAACTGACAGATGTCGCAGTGGCAGACCGGTAACACTGCTCGGTAACCTAAGAGTCACGGGTTCGCGTTTAACCTTCAAAGATTCTTTTTTTTGCCTTAACATTTGAATTAAGAAAGGTTAATTTAAAATTTCATTAATTTGTTTAAAATTGTAAATATCTTCTGGGTAACATAAGCTCAGTGGGGTAACTTGATGTGAGCTCATAAAACACGGGCACAGTGAGCCAGGATTCCTATGGGGGCATGCGTTCAGTGGGGAAGGGTGTGGGGGAGCAAGGATATGGGCTCAGTGAGCTCGTATGTCTGTGGGCGCACAGGCTAAGTGGGGAGGGGGATGGAGAGTGAGCCAGAAACCCTATGGGGGTTCTGCATCCAGACTTGGGTTCATGGGCCTCGTGCAGTTGCGGGTGAGCAACAAACCCTAGGCCGGTTCTGCATCAAAACTTGGGTCATTGGGCCAGAAAACTTGGACAATACTTGGGATATTGGGCGTCGTGCAATTACGGGTGATCCATAAAACTTGGGTTATTGGGCTTCGTACAATTGCAGATGAATTCGTATACCTGTGGGGATACGGGCTCAGTGTATGAGGGGGGAGGGAAGCTGAGCAGGTAAAAAAAAGCAAATAAACACCAGCGAAAAAGTCTTTTACTTCTTTGAGTCATCGTATGCTGAAAAAATTACATGTAAGTGAGTACAAGCAAATTGGTCACTGCAAATCAAAAACCGAAAGTTGTAAAATCAAATATGGATAGACAAGTATTGCAGACTACCCTCCTAAACAAATATATGATTGTTCTGAAAAATGTACTAGAATTTTTTCAGTCTCCTGTTTAAAATATTATACACGTAAGAAAGTACTGAAAACAATTTATTGTTGTCAAGTACCCATATATGTTGACTTGACTGACATAATACATCTTTCGTACCTTACGTGAAAAATTATATTCAACTCATACATTAATTGTTACCTTCAACATATTCAGCCAGTGGGCGTAAAGTACTATACTTAATGCCTAAGAGGTGCAATAGCTCACATACTTCTGCATAACTCTGTATAGAACCTACTCACTTTACGCCCGTATAGGTGAACATTATTTTAATTATATTACTAGTATGCCCTCCTTTAAAGTCTAAATTCATAAGAATTTTTTCAAATATTAGAAAAATCAAAGCCTATATAAAAAAATTACCAATACATCGCTATTTTTCATTATTCTTTCTCAATCTTGAACTTTCTACAATTTTACGCATCTTAGGAGGACAAAAGAAGTGTAGAAATGCTTTAGCAGGAGTGGTCCGCCAATCTCCCATGCATACCTGGCGGGCCGGACGGTTTGCAGTTTACTTGTGTGCTTTATAAATGTTGAATATTAAATTTTTGCATAAATTCATTAAAAATTCTTTTACCTATACGCCTGCGATAATAAATAATTACATTGGCTCTTACTTCTAATTGATACCATTTAAATATATCATCTTTACATGTGCAGAATCTCATGATTTACTTTCATCACCCAACTTCTTTTACGTTGTGTCTGTCGTTTTTGAACGGAAATAACATAAAAAATGCATATAAATTTATAGTCATAGTTAAACGCGCCGTTCCGAGTGAGCTCATTCATAAAAATCGGAAGACACAGTACAATGACCGAACATATAATTCTAAGAAGAAAGGAGGAAAGAGAAATGCAAGCGCAAGCATTTTTACGGAATACACTTGCTTCTGAATTCATACATTCTAATACATTTAATATTCCAGATAAAAAATTATGATAATAGAAAGGGAATAATAGTTATAAAATTTTGTTAGGAAAAGTATACAAGGAAAAAATTATTTTTCTATTATTTTTATTTTTTTATTTAATATAGTTAGTTAGAAAAGTTTATTTAAATTAATGTAAAAAAATGTTTTTTAATTAATTAAATATTTGTGTAACTCCCATAATAATAAAAAAGATGGTGGGAGCAATAAAAAAAAAAAGAAGAAAAAATTTTGACGAGAGTGCGGATCGAACTTCCCCAACCTTTCGGTTGGTGGGCGAACGCCTTGCCGACTGTGCAACTCGGTGACTCTCATAGAAGTACACTTGAGTCATGCACATATGCTGTATTACATTATATATACTGAATATATACTTTATGAATGATATTACAATGTTATATACATTATAGGAATCAAGTTACTGATGAGAAGAATATGGAAGTAGGCATTATTTATAGAAAGAGCAATACAACTGATAATTATAATTAAATGTTTATTATAACACATGAAAATAATAAAAAAAACGGGTAATGGTGATCACTTCTTAATCACCATATACTGACACAGGAGCATCTTCTACATGGCAAAGCAGCTCAATCCAGGATCAGAGACGAGCACCTTCTGTTGGATACGACAAGGATTACTTATAACATACACAGCGAAACAAGATTATAATAGTTATCTTGATATAAAGGAAAAGCGAAAGCAAAATACAGACAGTAAGGAAATAAGCTATAACAACCTCGGTACATTGCAATAAAACAAACATAATTATTACAAGTACACTGTTTTTTTTAATGTAAGCGGGTTTTATACCTAAAAATTTCAAAAAAATCAATTCTTTTTTATTTGAGTTTTCGATTCTATATGTTATTCTAAACTTGTATAAAAAATTTGAGTCAGATATTTGAAAAATTTCCCAAGATACAAGCAAAAATGTCAATAAACTTTTAAAAACGTGCCACCGATTTCACCCGTTCAGGTCTTGCCAGTCAAATGTAAGTCACATTGTAAACCATTTCTCAATCAATTTTACACCTAATAAAAAAAGAAAATATTCTCAAATATTTTCTAAATTATAAGGAAAAATACTACAAAATAAAAGAAATGTATTTCGGCTATGAAATTAAACTGAAAAAATGTATTAAATAACTAAATATT
>JAYJLV010008153.1:0-10072 GCA_036873485.1 Torymus texanus | reverse complement strand
AAGTTAGTATGTAAGTAAGTATACCGGACCAGCGCACAGGAAAATTGCTCCTCTGCTGGATTACTTAGTAATGTAAGAGTATTCAATAGATACTCCATTTGTATCACAATTGTACTTTACTCTGGTTTCAATAAATCAAAAAATCTACTACTAATCTAAAATTAATTTAGCACATTACTATTTCCAATGAATAACTGTTATTACATTTACGAGTCACAGCTATTACAACAGTTTGAAAAAACATCGACGAGATCCATGCAAACTTCCTTTACCAACGCGATTTGACTTATACGCCTGAAATAATACAGCATTTATGATGGATAATACGAAACAACAGACTCGCCATCCAGAAAGTACATGATTCGAGTCGAAAACTTATCCGAGCACATCGCTCTCGTAGTGAACTCGACATCCTCAAAAAAGCGCCAAAAGTTCGCGCCTCGGCCGGCGGCTCTCAAACGAAAACTTCCTAACGTTTTTATACTCGAACCGCGAAAGAGTAATGGAATCGGTGTCTCCCGTGAGACCCATCGTACGCTTTTATGATCAATTCTTTTCTTCTCTCTCTCTGTCTCTCTCTCTCGATCTCTCTTCCTCTCTCTCGTTCTCGGCACGAGAATCACAGGACGATGAATTCCGCAGGAATCCAGAAAATTCCTTTGCCAATCGCATTCTATGTCATTTTTAGCCGTAGATATTTCAGAAGCGGAGAAAAACTGATAACCATTATTATCCCGCACACACGAGAGAAATATAACTCTTTCGGTTGGAGGAGAGAGAAGGTGGAACGAGACGTTTTACGGGTTTTCCGGGGGACGAGTGTATCGTCCGCGAGCGAGAGTGGCTGGATTACGAGTATAGTGCAGTCGTCGCGGTCGATAATGGCGCGCGTTTTTATCATTCGCTTCAATTTGCGGAAGTCGCTGGTTCTATCAGGGTTTCCCGCGGTATTGATGGTTTTCATAGCTAACGTGAAAGTATACTAGTGATTCTTCAAAATTTTTATGAAATTTTTAAAATTATCATTTTTTATATCTAAAGAAGTTGATTTTTTTTTAAATTCATGACTTTATGAGATCTGAATAATACATCTACTATATAATAAATATTATTATCGGTCGGTTGTTTAGAATTTAAGTCCATTTCAGTAATAATGAGTACTATACACTTTAGTCAGTAGTATACTATAAATGTGACAACTTATGAATGTACTTGTATAAATGGGTACACTTCTTGACTTTAAGACGGATGTGCAAAAAATAAATGTGACATGTTTTATTTTCATTGATTGATATGTTTAATAGTAAAATCTTTGTCATAATGGGAAAATGTATGCAAATTACGCGCTAGACATGTCATACAAAATAGACCCTTATAAATGACAGGACACTTGATGAGTTTAGTCGTTTATCTTATTGATATTTTATACATATATTTATTTCTTTGACTCCCTAAGCATCTTAAATTAAATAAATATGTAATAATAAAATAGTTTAAACAAAACAAAAAATTAAAACTCAACACTTTTGAACAATTTCCAAAATTTCAAGCAGGAAAATGTCTTTATTCTAAATGGAAAACCTTCGAAATCACATAAAAGGAATCCTTCAGTTATAACTACATTCGGAAAGTAATAAAAATGACTTACTACGCCGTATAACCCGAAAAAACAGCCATTTCAAAGCGTGTCAAGCTTTCCAAAATAAATAAATCAGTTTCACGCACTCGCGCGCTGGCGCGCACAAATCTCGCGCCCGCATGTGTGGGTATATATATATGTATAGGATATTTCCTTTTTTTATACACACGGGAACACGCAAAAATTTATATTATCTCGTAATATGGAATTTCGCGGCACGATACACCTTTTCGATTTCTTTTTATCGATCGAAGGGATCAACACGGTTTTTTGCGCCGTAAAATTTTTTTTACGCCCACGAGAGCATTTATCATCTGTCGAGTTCTTTACCCGGGGCCTTTATACAGGCTATAAATCGAAGTGAAAATTATGTGCAAAAAAGAACGTGTGAAATAAGAGAGAACGAGAGAAGGCTATGGACTATCGCTTCCTGATGCTGTCACGCATTTTAAAACGGAAACTGGTAACGTCGATCGCTCGGACACACAATTTATAATATGACATCATGCTCGAATCACACAAGTTAGGGTAAATAGTAGATCGAGAATTTTGGTATTTTCAATATGATAAGAGCTCGAAGTAAGATTTTACTAAATAATTAAATATAATAATATCCTCTTTCGAAACTCTCCTGTTTGCCACTTAAGATTGGCGTATTAAGATCAGGTAAATTTGTGTATTATAGCTAAATCATAGGGCTATGAGAAACGGCGGGTACAGCACGGTTTTGTCTCTCTTTTTAAAAACAAAAAGAAAAGAAAACTGAGGAAAAGAACTGCAAAGGTTGTATCTTATTTCTTGCTGTTTTATTTTGTTTCCTGTTATTTACAAATGACGTCGAAACACCTTATTAAAAAATTTAATCAACAAACAAACAATTTTTCAACTTTTTGCAAATGTTTTGAGAATTTTTACAAGAAGATTTTATTTTTGAAATATATAATCAAATATATAAGTATTAACATAACAGAACTCGCGGTTTCGTTTTCATTGATATGATGGAGGATTTGTAATGCCTGATCTAATAAAAATTTACTTATTTCAAACTGAAATGTAATACAAAAAATGAATCTATTTCTATTTCCATGCCATTCAGTTAAGCTTGATGAAAAAAAGATTTGAAAGGATAACGAAGCGAGTATAAAACGTTTTTCAGAGAGCGCGTTACAATACATAATTGAACAGCTGTACTCTTTCATTCCATCGGTCATTGTCTCTGGAATGATTTTCATTGAAAAAATTTAGAGATCGCGATGAAATATTCATTTCGTTTTGAATTTATAGCCAATAATAGTTTCTTGTTCTTGTTTATATTTCATAAAATTCAACAATTTTGACATCTTTGGAGAAAAGTTTTATAATGTGAAAAGAAAATATAAAGATCTTTAAAAATTTGTCTACGCATATAAAATATTATTCACCAAAGAAGTAAAAAAAATTATCGACTCCCGCGATAAACTTGCTGCCCGAACGAAGCGGGCGTCAGTGACCCTCACTGTTCCCGAGTTGGAGTGCAGTATTACATTTTTTAGTGTACCAGATGGAAAGTTATTTTGTATTTAATTCATATTTGTAGAATCGAAAATGTGACATACCGTCACATCTACAAACTTCGGTGCCCATGTTCGTTTCTCTACTTTATTCTCAAACATCTCTCTTTTACTAATTTTAAATAAAGCCCTCCAATCAAAACTAACGATTATTCGCTTCAATAAAATCCGTCCGCTAGTAGTATTAGCAATTTCAACTTCATTTATCTTATGCTACCCTAAATGCTGAATGAATAAAAATAGACTTTCCGATCGGTTCCGGACTCTACTCCGCCGTCCGCGAAATTATGAAAAAAGACGACTACTCGCGCGATGCAATTCAATCAGATTAAGCGTTTCCGCGATTACGTTCTTTCTCCCTCTCTCTCACTCTCATCCTTGGCGCTTAATGGAGGAACGTAAGTCCGACCATTATCTCGTGGTTCGAAACTCGAAACGACGATAAATTAAAACCACCTCCTCTACCAGTAACAGCGCACGACAAAATGAAAAAAAGAGATAAATAGAAAGAGGGAGAGAAGGAAAAGAAGTGAGAGATGAAGTAAAGGAGTATACTCATAAATCGCGACTGTAGCTGCTCGTCCAGGCACGTGACAATGGGATTATTATGCAGAGCGCGAGAGTCAGTGGGCGAAAATGAGGTAGAGGCGAAAGAGTCGAGAGAAAGAGACCCGCTTTTGCGGGAGTTTGAGATTGCGCGGTGAAAGCGTGCGATGATGCAAAAATTTATCGGGCTCGGGCGATAATTTCGAGCCAGGGGCAAAAAGGTGTTGTGTGTAGTCTGGGATGCTATGATTGCTCCATATCATTAAAATAATCCAACAAAGAATATTTACTTACAAATTAGCAATAAAGAATTCAGAAATCTAAACTCTAGTATTTCTTATTTACTCGTATATAAATACAAGTTTTTAATTTGATAAAATATTATTTTATAAATATTTCTGTGCTTGGAAAGTTATTTAACAACAACCGTATATCTTACGGTAATAACATATTCATGCGTTAATCTTCAAGAAATAGATTTCTGTAATACATACCATATCTTGTTCGAAAGTTGAGATGTAGTGAGAAAAAAAATAATTAAATTTTGATTCATGGGGGAAGAGAGAAGTTTTTAAAGAACGAATTTTTACTTTTCGAGATATTAGCCGATTTTCTGACTTTACGAAAAAGTGGGTCAAATAAGTTGTTAGATATTTGTCAAGCTTGCTGTTTTTGCAACTACAACAAAACTAGTATAACTTTTCTAACCTTATTTTATTCCTTGGTATGCACATAAATTTGCATGTATTTATTTAGCAATTTTAATTTAAGATTTATATATAACCGCCTTAAAAAAAATGTTTTTTGACTCGATGACGGTAAGTGCCACTTATGCACACAATTGCTAAATCTTCACTTGTTCGGGCCATAATCACTTTTATTACACTAATATCGAGAATCATTACTTTTCATTGTTGGATTTATCCATTGCAAGTCTAGTTTTTCACCTCGTCTTTACGTAACGATATTTTTGAATCTAACTGAACAGATTAAAATATTTTACAATCTAACTTTTACTTTACAAGTAAAAAAATCTTTATTTTGTATGAAAAGTTTCCCAGCTCTTAAAAATCAAATACCTACATGTCTGTACTCCATACAAAATGCTTATTTATACTTTTTCCACGTAAATAGGCATTACGTGACAAGCCGCATTCGTACATTACGTCGACAGCCCTTACATAATCAGAATAAAATTACCTCACGTTCAACGCAGCAGCATACAGCAGACAATTCCATTAAAATAAGGGTATGCCACATCAAATGCATTATCTCTCTCCCTCCCTCTCCCTCTCCCTCTCTCTCTCTCTCTCTCTCTCTCGCACGCACGGCCGACTGCTGCTATGGTATATAGTATTATATGTATATATATAGCGCCTTCTGGTGTGTGCGCGTACGCACGGAACGGCAAATATGTTCAAGCCCCACGTGTGCAAGGGAGAATTCCATATGCATGCTGCTGTTTCTTCTTGCTTGTAACCATCTCACGTATGTGTGCGTGTGGGCTTGCGCGATGTACTCGTGAATAAACCAAGTAAAGCAGAGGAAGTACGGGAGTATGTGTTGGACTACGTGTATATAAGGGAAGACGAAAAATGTGGGGCGTGGAAAAGCAAGATTGATTGACTGATTGACTCTGCTGGATACGAATCTCGAGAGATTTCGCATCAAGATGTAACGGGCAGTGTATTATTTATTATTGATTCGTAATAAGAAGGCTAACGGTGTTTATATCAACAAGAATAAGATACGCACGGTATACATCAGCTACGAGGTAATCATGAGGAATACTAATGGAAAAAGTTATAAATAAAAATATGCAGTTTTTAATTTAATTATCACCCGAGTATAGAATGCGGTGAGTAGTAGTTCAAGTGTATATAGAGCTGATAGCAAACATAAAAATGCTCGTACGCTTGAAAGTTATATGGATCAGGTTTCGTGTAATTTATGACTTGATGAAAAAAAAAACGAGTCTATCATTCTCGGTAGACACGCACCTCGATTTTCCATTAAATCTAAAAAATAATTTAACAAATTTCAGTGACGCCTAACTTTGCTATCAAGTAAATTAATAAATATTTGGTGTGGCAATTTTTTATAAAAGATTTATTTTATATACAGCTTGATAATATAAATTACACCATACACTAGGCGCGTTAGTTTATAATTTTGAACCTCCATGCGGTACAAGTGTAATTTTTATTTTGAGATTGCTGTAGAGTATTCAATTAAATAAATCTCCAAAAACAACTTTCTCATCTTATTTCAACTATAAATTTATCAGAAAAAACCACTGCATTAATCGATATAAATTTGAAAAAAATATAAATTATTCAGACTTTCAACGAAAATTTAACAAAAAAGCATTTTAATTGGCCCGAAAATATGTAAGGCGTACTTTTAGAATGTTCACGTTATACGTGTACATCCGTGACACATTTAGCCTACAAGTTCACTTACATGTATTACTCGCGAAGGTGCGCACATATACACGTGCATTAACGATAGACAATGACGCTGGGAGGCAGGCTCAGAGCAGAGGAACCGAGCGGGAAATACACGCTCACAAGCGAGATCGCGCACTCGCAAGAGGATGAGAGAGAGAGAGGAAGAGACGTATAGAGATCGTAAATTCATGCTCGTGACAGACGGAGCATTACTGGTGCACAGCCGTCGCAATTTGCGAGGTAAGACGCACGAGAGAGAGAGAGCCTGACAGCAGCTACGAGCGAGATTTCGACGCCGCGCGTTGTTTTATCTCTAGGAAATGCCGACTGCTGCTGCTGCTGATGTTGTCGCGCGAAGCTTGATTAGTCGAGGGGATTTTTATAATGCGGGTTGTGCTGTGAGGAGGGGGTTTTCGGGATTTTGGAATATTTCGGGTTTATTGATCTCGGTTATTTGTACAGGATTTAAGAAGGGGGATCGATTCGAAAATACAATTCATTGGGTATTTCCTATTTAGTACATTTTTATACGAAATATTTAACAATTATATTATTATTTATGTTTGAATGAATTAATATGCTGGTGTTAATATAATATACGGTTCAATGAATATTATTCGGAATTTCCGATACTCCGAACATTATCATAATTAAATTTAATTATTCCTCATAGGGAATTCGAAAATAATTTAGTAAAATTTTACAAGCAAAGGTTAATTCAATGTCAACGTTTACTAGATAATTATAATTTTATTACGAGGCCTTTATCAGAAATTTGCTTAGCGTTTGCATGTTTACTGGTAAAGCTCTATTGATTATAATGCAATGCATGTAAATTAATGTGTGTCAACACCCAGCGTGTACGTGAAAATATAGCACTGCAATTTTGCGTTATAATCTTAATAATGCCCGTAAATCTAAGGATCAATACACGTAGCTAAGAAATATTAATATGATCTTATGAAGTTATCAAAAAACCAGTGAATAAAATGTCAAAGAGAAAATTTCACGAGATTACTCGCTCTTGGAAGCTAGTGAATTTTGCTCAAAAATATACGCATACGACAATGTTTTCTGAATCTGAGATATTACAATCCAAAGCGTTTCAGTCACGATGCGATGTATGGAAATTAAAGCTGGAAAGTAATGCTTTTAGGATGGAAAATTGAAATGTGCTGTGAGTGCGCACCATCTCTGCAGAAACATTTTACAATTCCAGATTTAAAAACTGTTATATGATCGATATCCCTTTCACGTTTTGATGAAAAAATGTACGTGCATTATTTTTCGTACCAGTCAAAGGTGGTATATGTGCATTTTTTGCAGAAATATATTTATGCTGTTTTCATTCTACGTGCAATAATTTGTCGTAATATTTTTTGTTTTATGAAAAGTTTTTCCCTTTTTTGTAAAAGAAACATTTACAAGTTTTTATATTATTTTGGCGTATTGATTAAAACAGATCAACAATATTTTTGATTAAAAAAAAAAAAATCTTTCAAGTTATATCTATACGAAATACATTATTCAAACAAATATCATCTTTGGATAAATTGAACTTTTTGTATAAGATATGTATTTTTGTATTTTTCTCTCAATACGACCGCTACAACTTATTTCTTTACGCCGGATCCGGAGGCTGATGCTCCGACCGTCGCGCTGCGGAGTCGGTGGAAGGTCAACTCCTGCACTGAGGAAGGTGAGAGAGGATTTTTCGATTAAAATCACACAATTTACTTAACAATTGACTCTATTATTGTTAATCCTGTTAGAATATATCAAACTACGTACTTCTTATTTAATAATTATATTTTATATCCATGTGCAGCACCACAAGTTGTTGAATCAACTGTTGATCATTTTCAGGTATAAATTAACAATAAAAAACCTATAAAGCCCATTGTTAAAGAAGTACACACATAATCCACTGTAGACAAATACATTTTCAGCGGTAGTCGTAGTTTGCCAAGAAAAAAAACGAATGTAAATATAACTGGACCGAGTGAATAGCAAATTTGGTTACCTGAATCCTATACAAACATTGTATGTCGGTGATGTAGTGCATTTCCGTATTTTCCCTTATAAAGACTGCTGTAGAAATGCAGTACCAGCAACTTGCCACTTGAACAGCTACATTGTTAAATGTCGAGAGACGCGTAATAGGACAAAGTAAATTTCTGTTCCTTTTTTTGTAACTTAATAATTTTATCGCATATTTAAAACATTTTTCAAACAGTGACCCGGTCAAGTTATTATTTTCTGTTTAACATTTCTGGACTTTTTAGTAAAAAAATTTCAGCATGTCCATCGTAGCCCTATATATTCCACAACCACAGCAGCGTTACCAGCAACCCCGATTCACTCAGAGCGCATTACAGCTTTCGACAATCCAAGCCAGCCAATCATCTCGCCAAGGTTTCCACAATATTTCCTCTGCACCGCACGGCAGTCGCGAATCCTTAAACACATTTATACTCTCCCTCCGAAAGCCGACTCGATTAAGAAATCAATTACATCGCGGTCTCGCGCGCGCGTTCACTCACATTCCCATCTCTTACCCGCACGCGCGCGCACACACACATAGAATTTGGTTATTTTCCACAAGAGCGAGCGTTAATCAATGCCTCTCGCTCTCGGCGTCGTTATCTCCTCAAAGCAGCCGTGTTATCGCTAACAAGGTTCGCGCACGCGACGAGACAGCTTCTCGGTTGGTATCGAGTCTCTCTCACTCTCTCTCCTCTTCCCCGCATTACGATTTGCCCTTTCTCCCACGTCCCGACGAGAGGCGAAACGAGTTATCGAGCGTGCGAGTATATATACGGGAAGGGTTCTAATGGAGAGAATGGATCCGGAAGAAGCTCCTCGCGGCTTTATAGGAATTGAATTATTAGTTGAGTTTGCGAAACTGCGAGGGATCGCACGCTGCACGGAAAAACACCGGGGCTCTCGTTGTCGGACTGTCTGTAGGGATGACAAAGAGAGCGAAAGCTTTTACGCGTGGGCGTTATATAAATGGTAGTGCGTGGACGGAATCACGAGGGAATTCCGTGGATTTTTGTTAACGTTAGGAAGCAATAGAGGATCATTAAATCGGCTGGAGTTGAAAATTATGTAGTGGAAGAGGGTTAAAGATAATTTAAGCTGCGTTTCAAATTTCTCTGATTATAATAATATACATATAATTAAATGTGAGAGATTTTCTTAAAGGTTACGTGTGGATACACGAACGAATATAAAAAAGAACGAAATAAGCAAGGCATCCGATTACAATATGACACCAATTAGTAGAAAGCCAAACAGTGGCGGCCGTGACTGAGTGGTCAGAGTGCCTGATTTTCAAATCGACGAACTCGGTTCAAGCCCGAGTCCCGTCACTTTTTATTAAATTATTTACGAGGCCTCACTCGTAACAAATGTCAACGACGAGCTTCTGATATTTTCATGACTTACAATTTCAATCGGTGCTATATAACTTTTTCATCTATTATTGATAGCATAGCTAACAGAGGCCATATTTTGAAGGATAAATAAAACACCCCAAATGGTTGTTATTTTTTAGCCAATCCAATACCTGCACTTTTATTCAGTTAGAGTTTACCTTTTTCAAATAAAATAAACAAGCAATAGATACCGTATCTATCCGTTATTTTTAAAAATGTGGAGCAATAAAGCAAGTAAATAGATATTCTAATCTTACAAAAAAAATTATTGTTAATCATAATTTTTATAAATTTCAATTTCCATTTAATAAATATAAATAAAATTTTAATTACCAGTAAAATTTTATTTCTTTACTTCACATTTATTTATTTTATTTATTTATTTTACCAGATTGATTACATAGAGTAAACCCTACAGAGGTAAACGCAGTTACCTGTACATAGGCT
>JAYJLV010008122.1:0-10076 GCA_036873485.1 Torymus texanus | reverse complement strand
CACACACACACACACACACACACACACACACACACACACACACACACACACACACACACACACACACACACGCGCGCATACAGACAGGAAAAAAACTTTCTCAAAATTGAAAATTTTCAACACATTTCATCTTAAAAAATCATTTTAAGATTTTTTTGTCCCAAAAATTTTTTTGCCATTACAAAACCTCCTCTTTGAGGAAGCAAAATTATTGATAATGTATAAAGCTTCAGATAATAAATTAATTATTGGAGTTTCTACACTATTTTTTATCCCAAGTCTATATATATACACTCATACACGTATACAGACATACACAAAGATAAATTGTTATTACGAAACATTTACAAAGCAATTTCGCCTAGTAACTTTGCGGAAACTAGCCTTAAAAATGAATGATTCGCTTCCTGCACTTTCAACGTCGAATATATCCTCGGGGAAGAAGACTCCAAAAACAAGACACGCCCTGTAATCGGCGTCCTGGGAGAGGGGTTAAAAATATAAGCGAGCGAAAGAGAGAGGGATAGAGAAAGACAAACTGCCTGCTTTAGCTTGAAGGGGGTCGAGGGGAGACTCTCTCGTCGAACTTCGAAAAGTCGTTTCTCAAACGAAGCCGGCTTAGGTGTATATAGTGTCTAATCTCCGCGGTAATCGCTTCGCTCCTTTGACTGCGTGTATACGCGACTAATGGATGCGCCACCTAGCGGCGAAGCGTTAACTAATTTCCTCAAAAGATAGCATGATGCACTGAAATTTTCACTACTTATAATTTCGTGTTCGTTAGAAATACTTCCTGACACCCTGATAATGTGAAGGCATTAGTAAATATGGAATTAAACTTTTATACAAGATATCAAGATTCATTTCTTAAACGGTAGCATGACTTATATTAAAGTTTTCATTATCATTATAATCTTTCACAAGTAACACAATCCCGTGACAACTGCTACAAAAGTAATAAAGAAAATACCTTCAACCACAATGATTCACCGAACACAACAAGTTTAATTGCCAACTTCTTTCTACGCTTCTCCTCCCACTCTCTTCCGCATCCCTCAACTTCGTCGGCGTACAATGACGACGCACTTTCTCTGCACATAGAGACGAAAGGAAGAGATGTTCCTCTCTCTCTCTCTCTCTCCTCCGCTTCGCGACAGAGAGAAATTGCACCCCGCAAAGTTACAGATAGTCTCATGCCCGCCACAGCCCAGCGACGAGGGAGAGAGGTCAGGGCGTGGCCTATACACGCACCCCCGCGCTCGCGGTGCACGAGCCGATGGTCTTGTCGGGCCGCGAGCACGAGCGGTAGGACGCCATCTTGAATATCTGGGCCGAACGAGGGTGAAAGTTAGGGTTCGTACTGATGTGCGTGTGAAAGGGGAAGAAGAAGAGGAAGAAGACGAGGGAGGGAAGGAAACCTACTCCCCCGGATTCGATGCTCGCTCGCTCTCTCTCTCTCTTTCTCCGTCTTTTTTTTTGCGCCTCGCTTGCTCGTTTCTCCTCCGATGGTCCGCTGAGATATAAGCGAGCGCGCGTGCGACGTTGCTCGATCTTTGCTTCCTACTTGCCTTTTTTTGTCCAGCAATCTGCTGATGTGTGCCGAGAAAGCGGCAGTGGTGTTTCTTTACTTGACAGTGTTCTCTCTTTTTTTTTCTTTAATATTTTTATATGCTGTGGGAATAAAGATGTCAGAATATTTCTTTTGGCATTGTTAAGTATACGATGAATTCAACAACTATGTCATATCATAAAAATATGATGGTCGAAAAAGATTATTTGAAAAGTCAATATTAAAGCTTGACAAAAAGTATACATAGTCATAAAAGAAAAAAAAAATTACCTTATATTTACATTTAACTCAATTATGTATTTTTAAATGTATTTTTCTTTTTAAATTTAAACCGGTTTAATTCACTCTACAAAGATATAAATGTTCCATTCATTTCTATAACGCTATTCAAATCCATAAGAGTTACTATAGGACATCGTTTAACATTTAATTCTGCATTAGCTTGGCGTAAAACAGAGTTCCGCAAAAACGCTTCTTTAAAATTGATCACGGCCATACATTCCTAACTTTTTCTCGCACTTTCAACTTTTCTGCAAACTCCTCCTAGTCGTAAGTAACGGACTCTGAGCGGCGAAAAAGTCGACTACGCCATCAAAAATATACGAGAATCTCTCTCTCTCTCTCTCTCTCACTCTCTCACTCTCTCTCTATCTATCTCTCTCTCTCTCTCTCTCTCTCTCTCTTTCACTCGCGTCGTAATCGAAATTGTATTTCACGAGGCGCGCGAAACGTTTGCTGAGCGCAGGATGATGCATAATTTAAGAGTTGGCGCGCGCGCTCGCGAGAGCTCCTACCTGTTTTCTGCATTCCTAGTTGTTCTCTTTCTTTCTCTTGCTCTTGCACACTTCGTCTTTTTCTTCTTCTTCTCCTTCGTTCTCCTCCTTTTTGGTGTTCTATTATTGCATGCTGAATCAGCGTTTGTTTCAGGAAGTCGCTGCTTAAAAGCTCTGTATATGTATATATACACCGTGCGCGTGGCTTGTGAGTGTGTTTATATACGTAGCTATGAGTGTATGTGTATATATACGTATAACAGACGTGGAGCACTTGAAAATTATACTTTGAAATAGACATCAATCGACGAGAATAATAATTTTCAGTTGGTTTAACGATGCATTAGAGATATTAGTATGCAGTAAAGACGCGATACTTTTTAACTGAAGCTGTAAAGAACTGCGGGAGGTGGTGCGGCATTCTTTAAGTAATGACTTTTACAATGTCAGAGTTTTTATACGCACGTATACGCGCGTACTTAAGATCATGGGCTTACGTTAATTTTCACTCAACGCAGCTTTAAAGGTTCAACTCGCGAACAGGAATTTCGTAATTTACAGTAATTTGCAAGGTAACAAAAATCAATGATATTCTGTCAAGATCAATGTTCCATCATATACATATATAAAGTCCTGTAATTACTTACACTCTTCAAGATCACGTATAAACTTTCATTAGTTTCACGCACCAAATCAACAAATTTTACAAAATTTCATCTAAACTCTCCCTCTCTTCGCCATATCATTTCAAATTCTTATTAATTAACAATTCCTTTCATACACACACTTCCCATTCATAAAAAAACCAAACGATATTCCTAAACCTTAAAAATGCCATACACACACTTTACCTTCCACAACACCTGAGACTGTCCGTGCAAATGTTCCAGAAATGTTAAATTGAAACCAACCGAGTTGCGATTCTGTGTAAATCATACAATTCAATTCTTCCACGAAGAGACATCGCCGACACCGAGCAACGTTGCATCGCAAACTATGCTTCGCACTCTCTTTCACTAATCGTTCCAAGGCGTACGAGGGTGACACACACAGGTGTACTGTAGTAATCCCTCTCCTTCGTATACGTATATAAACGTACACTCACCTATTTAAACGTAATATAGCGGTAAGGAGAGAGAGAGAGAGAGAGAGAGAGACCGACGAACGACGTTCTGGCTCGCCGTCTTGGAGTGTAATTCCTGCATCATCCTTGACAGGCCTTAAGAGCGAAAGATCGAGGCGACGCTTATGGCGGCCTCCTCTCTCTCTCTCTCTCTCTCGTATAAATGTCGTTATGTAAGACGACGAGTAGTTCAGCAAGAGAGGGAAAGAGAGAGAGAGAGATTCCGCTGTTGCTGCTGCTGCATCCTTGATTGCTGCGGTGACTTTTGCGAATTGCCGCTTATTACGTGCCCCAAGCGTCGTTTATCATAGACGCGAGCTAAGCTCTCCTCTCTTTTCCATGCCGCCGCTCTAGATATACATATATACGTGTGTGTGTGTATATATATATATATATATATATATATATATGCGTGTGTACGCGCAATAATGCCCGCGAGCGTATAATACTTTTTCTCGACGTTCAAAAGTATGCAGTAGCGCAGAGAGCGAGAGAGAGAGAGAAAAGTTTAACGTAGATATTGCAGTATATGCGAAGGCGTGGGGGAAAAGATATATGAGCTATGAAGTTTGCCTTTTCTTCGTTGGATACGCGTGTATTATAGTCATAGTCGGTGAAGTTTCGTTTGAATTATATATTTGATTGTCTTGTCTCTCTCGCCATGTGGACTGATGAATTGCGAGCTTAGATTTGATTGTACTTGCAGATTCTAATGAAGAGTGAGACGTATGTGAGACGCTAAGCGACTAGAGTAAGAGATGTGATGTTGAGGAGTACCGGTTGCTGCATTTTCGAGCGATTTGTATATGGGTTCTATGTGTTGCTGGATTAGGGAAAGAATATTGTTTTATTATATACATTATTTGATTTTGATGGTAAATTTTATATTTTTATGCAGAAATTAAATTTTTTTTTAATTTTATTATCTATATATAAACGTTTAAATTTAATTTTCTTATTGTTAATGTAAGTATAACTTACTTTCATGAAGAGATATAGTCACAATAAATATCTTAATGTTTTGCAGGTTATCAAGTTCTATGAGTAGCTGTTATCATCAGATATCTTGAAGAAAATATACCTACGCTGCCTAGGCAATAAACATTGGTAACATATTTTCACGTTTGCTTTATCAAAAGCTAATCACACACTATACGTATACGAATTAGAACGAAATACAACTTTTGTTATAGTCTTAGTTTATTTTGTACATACACCAAGAATAAATTAATTTTTGAAATATATATAAATCCCTTTACCTTCGACACTTCTACTATACCAATAACACCATGCATCATGCGCAACTAAGTATCTTACCTCAGCCGAATCTTCACCCATAAATTTCCTTTGATCCATTCAGACGCAAAGATCAGTTCGATTCTCCCAAGACGCTCATTTGCACATGCGCTCCTTCTCCTCGCTATATATCATTCAAATTGCAATTATACTTACCTCCTTCGCACAACAAAAAGCTTCTATATCATCTTCCATCGCAATATAACAGCTCTCGATCTCGAATGGAAATCCATTGAATTATTTGTTCCTCATTTCCTTCACGTATATACGCGCGTGCTATTTATCAAACAAAGAGAAGTGAGAGAGACCCCCGCGGGATGATAATTATTGCCCGCGTGCTTCGAATTCATTCTATACAAGCGCGTGCTTTCACACTCACGCATATTTACTTCTCAACACACACACGCGCGTGCGCGTTGAGAGAATCCGTATTATATATATGCGAGACGAACGAGTATTTTTTATGGATAAGGAGTAGAAGGTAAGGGAAGGAGATGATTTTTTTTTGTTTTCTGAGAAAATCTTTATTCGGTTGTAAATAAGTTTTACATAAGGTCAGGTTCGGTACACAACGTAGGCAAACAATGTCGATGTTGCATTATAATAAGTAAGGTCAATATCACCTGAAAAAATGAAACAAAATATAATTATCAAAAATAAAATATATAACTAGTTTTTAACTAAATAAGCCAAGGTAGAGGTCCTTTGATTCTTTTCATCCCGAAATATAGTCTATTAAAAAAAAACTTCTGCGTAACTTTTTTTTGGAGACCGGTTGATGGATTTTGATGGGGTGAAGTGTAAATTACTTGTATTATACCCACCTGTGGTACAGAACTATAGATTTTGAACATTTTTTTCATTAAGTATGTTCACAAGTAATTTGCACTTCACCCCATTAAAATCCATCAACCGGTCTCCAAAAAAAAGTTACGCAGAAGTTTTTTTTTAAAAAAGGACTATGTTTTAGGATAAAAAGGATCCAAGGACCTTGGTTTATTTTATAAAAATTAGTTATATTTATAGTATATAATATATTATTTTTGTTAATTATATTTTAATTCATTTTTTCAGTCGATTTTGGCCTCAAAGTCCTATATAATTGTAAGACCGTCTTAATAATATGTATATATCAAACATGACCGAAGGTCGTAAAAATTGTGTGTATACATCAACATGGCTTAGAGGTTAGTTTGTTATAAAATAAAATTGTATATAATAATAAATTATAAATATTTTAGTTAAAAAAAAACAAAGCTTCGTTACATTATTTAGTCTTTTAACAAGTCTTTACAGGTAGCATATCAATTTTAGTCGTTAAACTTAAAAGTATAAGTAAGTACTGTTTGGAACACGAAAAACGTTATTTTCATTTCGATAGTTTTAATCTTATTAAAATATATAAGTCATTGTGAGTATTGAACATATATAATAATGGAGATTCGAAATATTAGGAGTCATTTATAATATTCACGTCGTTCAAAATTGTATATGGTATATATAAAAATAAAAGTTCAGCAACTGTCGATACTCTCGATATGCAGAGCTGAACTCGTATAAACAAATACTTTATATATTTTTTTTATTTCTCCAAAAATTTGTACTTATCCTTTTCCAAAACACAATGACAAACATTTTCCTTCGCCGCATTCGAAATCCAATATATAACTTCTCCCCAGTGTCGTTCGCAATCCAATGGAAATCATCCTATATAGTCGCACGAATTAATAAACCTCGCGTTCTTCACTCACAGGCGTCTTGGAATGTTTCTCTCTCGGCGCGTCATGCGCAACGCGCGCATCATTTGATTGGTATTTGCACGGTTTCTATACTCATCGTCGTCTCTCTTCCGCTTCGCTCTTCCCCAAGGCCAAGCGTTGCTGCGCCGCGTGGTAAATAAGCCATGCGCGCCGCGCACACGCGCACAACATCATCAGCATAAAGTTTCCTACTTCTTCTCCGTCTTGGTCTTCTCCACGGTCTTGATGGATATGGAGAAGCTGTCCTTATCCTTCGGTTGCTTCGGTTGCTTCAGCGCCTGCTGATGCTTTTCCTTACCGTCTTTTGCACGTTTCTCCAGTTCCTTCTTCTCCCGTTCCTTCTTCTTCTCCAGCTCCTTTTTCTCTTTCTCTTTGCGTTCCAGCTCCTTCTGCTTCTCCTTTTCCTTTTGCTTTTCCAGCTTTTTCTGCTTCTCCAGCTCCTTTTGCTTATCGCGTTCCTTCTTCTTCTCTTCCTCCTTCCGTCTCTCCGCCTCTCGCTTCTTTTGCTTCTCCTCTTCCTCCTTTTTGGCTTTCATCTTCTTCTCCTCTATCACCTTTTGTTTCTCGTGCTCTAGCTGCATCTCCTTTTTCCTCAGTCTTTCCACTTCTTTCTGCATCTCTTTTTCTCTTTGCGCTTGTTTTGCCTTGAGCTTCTGCAATTCTTTTTCCATCTCTTTCTCTCGTTCCTTTTCTTTCTTTCTCAACAGTTCCAGCTCCTTCTGCACGTCTTTTTCTTTTTCCGACATTTTTGTATAATCTCTCTTTTTCTTCGCGACTCGAAAAACACTTCTTTTTTTTTGTTCTTTAATGCTTCTTCTTTGTTCGGTTCGGTTATAATCACGCAGCAGCGAGGTCGAGAACTTTCTCAAATGGCTGAAATAATTATATGAAATATTTTTAATGAGGAAATGAACTGGCGCGTTGTTACATAAAATGTTATACTTGAATATATACCCCAGGTAGAAAAGTATACTGTGCTTGACTTGTACTATATACTCGCTTTTAATGCGCTATTTATGCGCGGAGCTCTCATATTTTACAAGAGTACACTGCAAGCCAAGTGCTGACACATCTCTATCTGGGATCGGTATTTAGTTGCAGCTGAAGAATGTTCATTAGGTCTTTCCATGACACTTGAATACGTTATAAAATATTGAGGAAGAATGCTTGTATATATGTATTTTTTTTCGAACGCACTCTTCAAAAGCAAAATGATTAACAATTTCATTGAATAATATGTATACAGATAAACTGCTTGAGTGATACATGAATGAAGTATTTTTTTGTTAGCGGAAACGAACGGATTTCATAACATTCAATGTTTAGATTTGTAAATTTAAAGTACGTCCTATACAATTGAATGAATCATATAAATTTTTTTTTTTTTACCTCCCGAAGGCATAAGATAATTCATCTGCACGAATACGAGTTTTTGTGACGCTTAATGAATCATTGTATTATAAATAAAGCTATGCTGCACCATTACGCACGGATTGCAGCATTAACAAAGAAATCGTTTCTCTAGTTAATATACAAAAACTCGCTGTGAATGCAAGTTAATGAATATTCACAATCTCCCTCGAGTTACTCTTAAAACCACCGGCGAAAGATTTATTTACAAACGGGCGAGTCGTTCAATTTGTTGAAAAATTATTGACTCAGCGTGCTCACGTGATTACTTTTAACAAACTGGTTATCGCGTCTAATGAATACTTTTCTCATCAATCCACAACTTTACAACAACAACAACGCCGCTCTAACCATACGTAAACATGATGTATTAGTAGAATGTCATGAATAAATAATACCAAAACAAAACACCACGACGACTCACCGACACTTTGCCTCTCACTCTCTTTCTCTCTCTCACCACCTTCTCTACCGTCTTATCACGGAATTGCTGCTGCTCTCGTTCAGTTGCGTTCAGTTGCGCGTCATATATATATATGTATTGCCCTGCAGCTAAATCGCTTTCTCGCTTTCTCTCGCTTCGCTAATATGGCGACCGGGGGCTTCTTGAACTCGTTGCCTTAATTTCCGCTCTCTCTCTCTTTCCCTCTCTCCCTCTCTCTTTCTCGAGAAGGGTGCGATAAGCGAATTACCTCGTCTAACGCGTATGCGTATATAAGCTATATATATGTATATGTATACACCTGCTTCTTATAAGCTGCAGCGACGACGTCGAGACTATGCGGATGATGCGCGCAAAGCAACTAGCCGAGCGAGCGCTAAAAAACGCGTACATAAAGCGCGCGCGGACCGCCATGCATGTGCCCGTGTGCGCGATGCAATGACGCAGTATATATGTATGTGTATATGTATATATATATATATATGTGTATGTGCGATGGAGCAGAGCAGCGACACACGCGTGGCTTTCTCGAGTCGCGCAACTTGCTTCTCGTCGTGTATATGTGTGTTATCGCATGCGAGAGCGAGTATGTGTACCGATTCGGTCATCGAGCAAATTTTCGCCTTTTGGTAAAGCATTTTTTTTTCTTTTTTTTTAAAGCGATGTAATCAGGTTGTGGAGGGAGAGAGATATGGGACGATGAGGTAATCGCGTGTTTCGTTGATAGTGATGGAGGTGGTGGTAGTGGTTTGAATTTCTTTAATTATTTATTTAGTTTATCTATAATGATTCATACGTTAATGCTTGTATGTGATGTTTCAATTAATGATATTCCGCATTTGCTGGAAATGTTGTACAAATTCACGGATATTTTGAAATTAATTAACGACTGGTCCGACGTAACGTAATGGCCAATTTTGTAATACAATATACATTAAGTAGAAAGTTTACATTTATTAATGATAACATTAAATGTATAACGCGGTATATGGGCCGCGTGGAAGCTTATGGTGCTAATGCATATGAGCTAAACTTTCTCTTTCTATAGATTATAAAGAAAAAAAAAAATAGTTTGATAAGCGTAACTAATAGAAGCTATTAAACTTTTCACCGGGCGCGGTGTAAACTCACAAATTCTATACATTTTAGAGAGTCGAATGATTAATGTTTCAATTTAAAATGAGTATTGTTCTGTTCACGTCTATGTAAAAATTTATAGACGTACTAATCTTAATGTAAGCATAAATAATTTTTCCCTCAAATTAATACAGTAGCGCTCTACATGTGAATCTGATTTACAACGAGATTTTAGTTTTGCATTCCGAATATAAGTACGAGTGATTTTAGAAATATAATTTATGAAAAGCAAATATATTATCGGTTTACGTTATTATCATTATCAGTGTGAATTATACAGTAGCACTTATATACGAATTCCTGTTTGATTTTATTTTACGCATAAACGAAGTGGAATTTCATTTATAGAAATATATTACATTCAATTTAATGTATGTGTTAAGATAGTACTAATAAAAAAAAACTAATGAAGTATATTTTGCAACAAAGAAATTAAATAGACCCAGTTTATAAGCGTTATGTTACACACACACACACACGCACGCACGCACGCACACACGCACGCACGCACGCACGCACGCACGCACGCACGCACGCACGCACGCACGCACGCACGCACGCACGC
>JAYJLV010008111.1:0-10076 GCA_036873485.1 Torymus texanus | reverse complement strand
CTCGGCTTCGCCTCGGGCATTGTATCGCGCAGTGCAGGAATTCGAACTTTCTGCCCTTGTAGCGTAATATACTATTTATAGGTCTCAAGTGCATACTTTGATTACCATCAGTTTTTGTTTCACATATCAGTCTAAAATACACCTCCCAATCAACCGATATCCTTATATATAAATAAACTCTTCTCCGATACAAAAAAGAAAATGTACTTACCATAACGAACGTTTTACGGCGTACCCTGTCCTCTCTTAGATTAGATCAGGTCAAGGAATCTTACACATCGCACACTTCTATATCTCCTACTTCCAATACCCCCTAATCATCATGACGAAACCATGTAACACCATAGCACATTCACCAAAAACTTCGGAAAACACCAACATCCTCCTCCTTGCGTAGCTTGTAAACAAAGACACGTGCTCACTGTCTCAGCTCCTCCTCCGTACAATATTTCACTATACCTTATACTTATCGTTCTCTTTTACCTCTCTCTCTCTCTCTCTCTCTCTCTCTCTCTCTCTCTCTCTCTCTCTCTCTCTCTTTCTTCCTCGCGCACATGTACCATACAACCTCGGGAAGAGGAGAGAGAGAGAGTTACACATACGTATATACGTATACACACATATCCCCACCCGTACGCTCGCGAAACGTTAAATTCGCCGGCGGGCACGGGTGCTGGGCCAGTTGACTCTCGCTCTCTCGGTGTTCCCCCCTCGCATTTCATTCTCGCCACATACATACACCTATATATATATATATATATATAATATATAGTAGCGCGCCGTGGGCAGCGACAGCTCGGAAAAGTCTCAATATACGCGTTGTCGTCGGTGGCGGCGGTAGCAGTAGTAGTAGCAGAGTTGTGCGTTACGTTGTTGGTGGTGCTGAGTATAGTAGCAGAGGTGCGTACGCGTAGCGGGTTTTTCGATCGGTGCATCAGTTGCCAAACAAGGTTGAGAGCTGATAGTGGTACCAAGGTGAAATTGATAAAAGAGGGTATGAAGGAGATCTGAGAAGGTGAAGTAGAAGGTAGTTCTACGAAGAAACAGCTACACAAACACACACAAGGTTCCGGGAGGAGGGAGGGTGAGGAACCGGAAGATTAGAGACTCTGCAGGTGAGTTTTTTCTTGTATGTTTAGTTGTTAAGAAAGGTCGAAGGTCCGGGATTGTAGATATAGTACAGAAATCGGTTGGTGATCGGTACGAGGTATTGGGAGTTGGGGGGTTAGTCAAACGTTCAAGATCTCGTGATAGCTTTGCTTATCCTATTTGATTTGAAAAGTGATTTAAAAGGGATCAAGTAAAGTTTGAAAGATTTTTTCAATTAGAGTTAGAGTGAAAAAATGTCGGAAAGATATCTAGCCATTAGGATATATAGGAACATCGCCACAAGAATAATAATTTTTTTAATATTGTTATTCATATATTGGCATATCTTTGTTCCAGTATTTTTGTTTCTCAGCTACAGTACGATGCATTTGTAAGCAAAACACATGTAAATAATAATATTAACATTTAGATAGATGTTCTTTAGTAGCACTTGTATCATTTACACGATCAAGATTTCAACTTGATTTTCCTAATGACTGATATCTCATTACATTAGATTATTAGTCATTTAACTGATTTTATTCGCTAACAATAAGTGACTCTGGTTCTCGAACAATGAATTTAGATAACATTTGCAAAATCATTTTTCGGTAACTGAAAATAAGGTATCTTAGCTTTAGTTTGATCCCGCACACCCTTGTTAGTTATTTCTTAACGCAAAATGATATTTAAACAATAGTCTATAATTTCCCAAATACGAAGATTACGTGGATTTCCACATACGCAAATAAAAGTAGACAAAAAGAGATTTAATTTGTTGTTTGATACGTTTAAAAATATTGATTAACTCCTAAGATATCGATATCGGTTGTCAAAGTCAATATTCCAAGGTTATTATAGAGTATGTATTTCTCAGGTATTTTTTATAATTAATTTTGACAACCGATACCTAGTTACTGTTTTGATACTAGACAAACAGTAAAGTAAAGCTTTTTTTTCACTTTTATATGCTTACTTTTCCCGGAGATCGGAGCTACTACCGAATAAAGTAAAGTAAATGGTTCAAATTGTATTCTGATACAATTTAATTTTTAACTGTCAAATTATGAAAAAAAATAAGAATTTTGATAAAAAGTTCTTCATTCCAAGGATTCATTCTGTTCTTCTTCATTGTCGTTTTACATACTCGTGGCACCTCAAGAACAATAATTTAAACTGAACATCGATCTTCCGTGTTAGGTAATTTAAATTTCAATAAATCTCCGTTGGTAAAAATTCTTTATCCACAGTTTTTTTATGCGTCAGATCGTTTTTAATATCGCGATCCAGTCGCAAGGTTTCTCTCATCGTTCTTCTACCGATCTTAACTCATTATGCTTTAGTTTTTCATTAATCCTTATTACTGAAGTAAATAAACATCGCAAGCACAAGTATTTCATTAACTACTCAATTCTTTAATTACTGCCCCCATTACATATATCTTTAACAAAACGACATTCCTTATCTATTGCTGATATTAACCATTCAAAAAATTGCAACGTACACTGGGGGGTTAGAAATTACGTGAGTATCGAAACTACTGTTGTACTAACAAAATGTATACGCGATAACAAGTTATGACGATGTACAGAGGGAATCAGCTGATGCAGTAGCGACTTTTTGCAATAAGGCATGTGTTTTGTACGACGACGCACGAGATTTTATAATTGCGAAGCGTAAATAATTGCACGGGAGAAAGAGAGACCGGTTAGGTATAGCGCGCGATAAAGAGCCGCGTCTTTTAATAAACGCGATACGGCGCGTGTCTCGCCACTATTGTCCAGTTTTTATATACA
Organism: Torymus texanus; assembly: GCA_036873485.1. Lineage (NCBI taxonomy): Eukaryota > Metazoa > Arthropoda > Insecta > Hymenoptera > Torymidae > Torymus > Torymus texanus. Next base: position 7,191 of record JAYJLV010008111.1, on the reverse strand, counting down.
TGTACTTTTATGAAGTTGCTGGAGTTTTAATAAAGTGCACATGGTGAAAAATCGCGAAGATCCGTATGTGAATGAGCGAGGGGAATGAGGGAGGTGTAATTGGCTAGTGAATGTATTGTTTGTTAATGTCCTTACCGATTGCGTTTCATGCAGCTAACTTGTAAGATAAAGTGGACCATTATTGTCTTTATGAAGAACGTGGATGATAAAAAGTATACTTTTTTAATACACAATAACAAATTAAAGATCGTTAGCATTAAAAATGATTGTAGTTATTAATTGTAACAATTTCCAAAATTTAATTGTTGTATATTCATTATTTTCCGTTTTTCAAAATTATTTAAACGTCACTAAATAATTCACGAACTATAGAAGCTTACCTTTACAAGCTTGTAATGCGTACATTTTTGCAAAATGACTTAAAGAATTCGGTATGAATATGAAAGTCTTTTGTCCAGCATCGTATTTCCGCATTGGTAGTACTAATGTAATACATTGGGAACGAAATAGCATGTGTCGATCACAGGAAACCGAAACATAATTTATTATTTAGGTGAATTAATAATAAATGATATAGACGAAAATGACGAAGTCATTTTGCAAAGCGATTATCGGAAAATTCTGTAGTGAAATATTTTGAGTATATTGACAGTGTTCTGATAGTTCGGTTAATTATAGAATATTCATGACATAGATACAAACATGGTTTCCATCATTATATTGTGGGATTCTGACTAACGTAAAGCATACGCATATAATTAAGTTCTTTTTTTTGCTACAATATTCTAGAACATTAAAATGATTTCTCAATAGATAGACTTCTATAAGACTACATTCTCATATAGCTTATTTAACTCTTTATAAAAAAAAAAAAATGCAAAAGTAATTATTGAAAATACATTTTTTTCCCGATCGCAATGTGCTAACTTTAACGCGTTTGCGGGATCAACCATCCGCCCACAACTTGAACGTTTACACGGCGATGGCAGCGGAAATTGCGGAAATATGTATCAGGATCGACAGTAAGGTGAACTTCATTCCAGCGTGAGAAGCTCACTTACCTTGTTTATAATTTTCCGCCTCTCTGTCTTTTTTTTTTCTCTCTCAATTTTTAAACTGCACTCGAAGTATATACGCGTGCAGGATTTTTACGATTTAACAAATTATTCAATTTTTATGGTAATCGCGATGGAGGAGAAACGTGTCTGATAAAGACAAGGTGCAATTAATGAATTTCTAAAAGGATATTGTTAATCAATCGATTTATCTGTTGCCGATTTTTATGAAGACTATTAATTGCCACGTATGATAATAATATGACAGAATTTAAATGTTGCTAAACAATGGTAACCGAGATACTGATATTTGAATATTAAAAAGAGAAGCATTTAGTAAAACTTTTCCTCAAGCTCTAACGAGAGTAGACACTGAAATTATTATAATGATTAAGATTTGATGACTACATTCATGATATTCATTGTCGCTAATGAAGACTTTAATTGTATAAACAACTTATTTTAAAATAGTTATACAATTATATTACATTATTTTTATAGGCTAATTATATATAAATTTATTTTTAGTTTTAGTATTTATCAATGTGAAATGTAGTTATCTTATCTTACATATCTGACAATTTTGAAATATAATGAATTACGAGTGTAATGAAATTTAATCAAATACCACAAATGATTCACGTGAATTCTTCGAGTATCCATTTCATTTTTCATTACCAATCACTAATATTGCAATTAATTAAAGTACACGTGTTTTTACGTAATTTTTCAAGTCTTATAAAATTTAATAATGAAACCACTAAAACTAATAACTATCTACTTTATTTAAATTTAAAACGAATAAAAATAAAAGTATAATACCGAAACATATATGTGCAAAACCATAAAAGCATATGTAGACTCTATAAAAGGATACAACAAACACACAAGATTGTAGTATCTCACAATCAACACATCGCAAAACCATAATAAACCTAGAAAAAACTACACTTTTTCCCAAGCCTTCATAAGCTTACCATCCTCGGACTTTGCACCAATACAATTAAGGGATCACTTTTTGCATCCACTGGAAAAAACGTGTCTTCTCTTAAAAAAAACGCGGGCGTAAAGCTTAATATGAAGAATGCTAATTGCTTCAATAAGAAGTGCACACACTGGTAGCAACACCTTGGCGCCGTTCTTTTTTTTTCACGGATGTCCGAGAAACTCAGCGATGCGTCAATATCCTCGCGCGCATGCAAGTATATAATTACTACCCCGTGGGTTCGAGAAAAATTCATATTTGACGCACATGTGTACCGGTGCATGCATGAGAAAAATCCAATTGCTTCGCTTCGGGGACTTTTCTGTGTGATTTGATCGGCAATTAACTGATGCGAACGATCGATTTGATGTACGAATTAATGTAGTTGTCACTGTCAAACTGTGTACGCGGTTCGGTAAATTTATAGTTTCATTGATTGAGAAATGTTTCCGGGTTAAATTTACTGTTCTTTTTTTAGATACATATAGCAATCTTTTTAAAGTAGACCTTTATTATTATTTTTTTTTTTTTTTTCATTCTTACACTTTTAATTTTTTTTGTCCTAATAATACAAACTGTTACTGTTCTTCAAAAATACATACTTTTAAATATTATATTACTCTACCAATAAGCGAATAAATTGATTACATCTTTGAATGACAATGCCTAAACTTTTTTCACATAATAATTTTGACGATTTACACAAATATTTTACAACGTTATTAAGAAATTTTTCAAAATTATAAGTTTCAAAGGTAAATGTTAAGCATTCCTGCAGCAATTGCATATAGAAATCTTCGTAACTCTGTCGGCACTTGCTTCTCTCGTTACATGACGACGCAACGGATGGTTTAAGTTCCCGTCAATCAATCGCTTGTAACGTACAAGAATACATTGCTCCTCTTTTTTTTCTTTTCATTGTAATTTATACCTACATTTTTGTGATGAAGTAATTGCGGAAGCGACGCCACACGTTTGATGTTTTAGCAAAAGCTGTAATGATAAATGCAACGCTTTTCCAACGCGATGTCAATGTACTTTGTGTTTACCTCTGTCTCAATTTAATTGATAGTCTTTTAAAATTATCGAATATTGCCATGGTGTTTATGAAACGATATAAAGAGTATATAATACTTATCATTATTGAAAAATGGTCTCTGACATCTATATACAGGTCAATCGAAAGATTTTGCAATGAAAGTTCATGTATCGAAGCCTGTCGAAATGCTTCTGCATTCGATCCATCTTTCGGTGTACTAAAACCGGTAATCAAACAAGTTGTGTTACATTTTTTTTTTCATCGTTAGAACAAGATATATATGATTCTAGGTTAGCGAAAGTTCATTATCCTGCGTGAATTATTACGTGTGGTACGCAGCGTTATGTATTATCTTTATAACGTCATACTCGTTCAATAGCAATGATTCTCACAGTTATAAAGAGGAATTTTCTTTTTAATTGGATTGATTTATAAGACAAATTAAAATGTTGCTTAAAAGCCGTAACAATGTTGGACCCATGTATAGAATGTACTTGTACAGGTCACATTATTTTCTATGTATGGACTGGAAATTGCCCATTGTTGCAGTAATATGTTGACCGCACTTAATATTTTAACGTTGGCCATTTGTCTTTGTACACCACTTTCTTATGGCTACTGTATTTCCCAACATTTTTCTTTTGGCCTAGTGAACTTTTTGTAACAACCGTTTAAGTAAAATTTTCTAAAAATTAGTGGGTTTTGAAAACTGCTTGCAGTTTTTGTAAACAAAAACAATTTTATATGGAAACTAAATCTTTACTAGCAAATTAATAGTAGGTAGCTCTAAAAAGAAGACAAACGATACAAAGAACAAAAGTTTTTGCCATTGCAATTTACTCATATAATAGAAATTTATTATCTATTTAGTGCTTGTCACGACTATTACAAAAGCGACAGATTTGGTTTTCATATTATGAAAAAAGTTACATTAATAGCGAATCGTCATTTAATTTTCCTCATCAGCGTCAACTCATTGACTCAATGTATTTTGCATTCAGCAAATCATAAATTTCAAAATTCGAGGATACTAATTTCATACAAACTTTTTACACCTTTAAGTGAATGAACGCTATTTACAAAACACACATTTAGCAGTTCTTATTCAAATCGATTATGAATCTACTTAACATCTACAATTAAAATTGGCCTCATCGTATTTACAATAATGGTGGTGGCATCATTTTTTGCATTTTTTGCATGTGCAAAAAAAGAACGTTTAGAACACCTAAAAATAGTTAGTTCTTATTTAAATTGTTTTTTTACGCGTCACTTAATAAATGTTAAATAATTCTTTAACATTGTTTTACAAGGAAGGTAATAAGCTAGGTTGTGAAAAGTGGCACTATTACAACTGACAAATGGGCATTATAGTTTTTTCTAGTAAGAAGAAAGATATATTGTTACTGTAATGTGGGCAAAAAGTTTATTGTCAACGTAAATCATACTAATATGCTCACATACTTTTTAGTACTAGCGCTTGAATACTTAAATTACTGGAATCTAATACTAAATTTAAAAACAATTGATATTATTCACTGAATAATTAGATTTGTAAGTATCACCTATTAAATTTGCATTCAAAATATTATACAAATGGATAATTTTTTATTTGGAAAATTCCGGTGATCCACATTCTTTTCCAATCTCCAATTTCATATTAATTCGAATAAATTTTTTCCAGAACTGTTTTTGAATTTATCAACAAACATAAAATTTGTTATTAAGCAGCATCATTTTATTAGCATTTTCAAATAAGAGAGGTCATTTCTCACGTTTATTGCGATCGGTAAATAACCTAACACATTTAATCACTTTTTAATGATTGCATTGCGAAGGCTACTTATTTGATTTATTAAACTTTTTGCGTAATAAAACTAGAGTAAATTTAAATAGCGATGGAGTGTTTTTTTTGTGTCTTTAAAATTTAGTCTAAAATTACCGAATGTCTCTTTATGAATATTTAAGAACCTGTGTACGAATTGTCGCAGAAGTAATTTTGGAAAACATGAATACATTGTAAAATTGATTCAATTGAATGTATAATGATAAACAAGCCTTTGAATGTTTGCATGAATAATCATTTACTCCGTATCCGGTACACTTTCTCAATTAACATTCGTACTATGACTGCAATGTTTTTAAAGGTCTGATTAATTAGGCTATAGTGCACCTAAATGTCATCAATTATTTTCGTCAACTTAACAATAAAATTAAAATATGTTATTGTATAATACTCACTCATTAATACTTCAATTTGCTATCAAATTTTTCTTCAAAATATTATTTAGATTAGCCTATGTATTCGAGGTGGATTTCTTATGCATTTAATTTTCTTTCGTCGCTTACTGAGTGTAAACTTCTTAATTATATTCTACATTTCATTTCGGATTTTAGTGATAATAAAAATATCTGATAAAGAACGAAGACGAGGTTTTAAATCAGTTTATTGTGCCGTGGATCGTGTTTAGTAAAAATATGCTTTTTCTTGTATTTGGTGCAGTTCTACATAACTTAATAAATACTTTTTCGCTTGATTAATTTGCATATTTTTGTTCCATCTATACAAAATTTTAAGTAAACATAACAGTTTCATAACGGTCGTTAAATGTTCACTTAAAACGCGGATGAAAGATGACATAAATGTGTTTTAACACATTAAATTAGATTTAATCAAGCATCATTTTTCCCAGTCAAGTAGATTTACCTATTTAAAACCGATTTCCTCATCGATTATTAAATTTTTACGGGCTTTCCGCCCATACGCAAACAGAAACTAAAATAATATTTATATCCTTACCAAACGTCATTGATCATAAACGAATACCCAAGGATAATTTCAAATTTGCTGTTCATTCTTAAATTTATCTTTTCGGGTCGCGCCAATGAAAATTACTGTATATCTCGAATTCCCAGCTGCTTGACAAGATAATCTCTAATGACCATTACAAACACGTGTAGACAGATAAACACAACGTACGATCTAAAGTAATTAAAGGCCACCGCGCATAATACCATTTCGCTTTCAATGTCCATAATCAATGATATTACCGAATTCGAAAGATGCCATAGACCAACTGCTACCGCACTGTTGCAATACGAGAAGCCACTACCGAATGGTCATCGATTAATCGGCTTTGTTTCGCGGCGTTATTACGCCTGCGATTTCTCGCTCGATCTCCCTACGCTTACAACGCATCGTCGATCCTCGATGCGCTTTTAGAAGCGCCCATTACGCGTTGTACGGGTGGAGGAGGGAGGGAAAATTTATAGCAATCGAGTGGAAAAAATGTGAAATCATCGTTTTGTAATAACGACGTGCGGGTGAAGCCTTTCGACGATAATAATCATTTTTTTTTCTCTTCTTTATGAAACTGCATTGGATTCGAGCGTGCGACCCGATCAAAATAAACATTCTTATTTAACATTAGTAATACGACTGTTAATTAACCGAGTATATGACGGTATTAGTCTTTGTTTTAACGATTGATCTCTGTCTTCTTTTTTTTTTTTTTTGTAAAATTGTTGCAGAACCCGTTTTGTTTTCCTTGATTTTACATATCCGATAATGCATAACATTGATTTTTTAATGGCACAATGGTACAAGAAAATGATAAGTGTAAACATAACAGTGATATAAGTTGACTTACTTAATTTCATTCAACATAGCTGCCTTGAAAATTTTAATTAAAAAATAAATATGATAAAGTTGTATGACTTTCATCGCTAGAGTAATAAGGAAAATGTATAGGTATTGCAATCCACTCAATAAAATATCATTTTTAATCACATTCTTTTATAAAACGTTCTAATGTATAGTTTCTTAATCGAAAATAAATGAAAAAAAAACGTTTTCTATGATAAATTTGTTACATTCTTCAACTTTACCTTTCCAAAGACCGAATACCAATTGAAAAAGAAAATAGTCATTCAAATTAATTCCGTGTAAACAAAGAATTCGGTCCATGCACGTTCGAGAGGCAGTGAACGTGTGCGCAATTGATAGTCGCAGATCTGACGCGTTTTGCTCTTATTTTGGCGAGATCAGGATTTTCTTGCTCGCACTTACCTGCGCGCGCAGACGCTATGCAGATCGACGAAACGAATATATA
>JAYJLV010008100.1:0-10077 GCA_036873485.1 Torymus texanus | reverse complement strand
CTCTCTCTCTCTCTCTCTCTCTCTCTCTCTCTCTCTCTCTCTCTCTCTCTCTCTCTCTCTCTCTCTCTCTCTTACCTATATACCTCTCTCTCGCACAGTGAACCCCGGCACCGAACGAGACAGAGAGAGAGCGAGTTTCGGTATTGATCGAATCTCTCTCCTCGCTCGCTCTCGCAGTCGACGCGCAACACAGGACGTCGCGACGCCCCGACGATACGTGTGAGTGTACACGTATACATGCGCCCTCGTCCGCCCTCCGATTGGCGGACCCTCGCCGCCCGCGAGGCGAATCCTTTTTCCCTAGGCGCCCGCCCGCATGCTTTGTTTCCCCGTCGCCGGTGCACGCGTAGGTGCATTTGCAGGATAAAAAGGAGAATCACACATACACACATGTACACACTCGTCTGGCTATGCCCTATACACGTAACCGTCGCGAGCGAATGTTTTAATTACTTTTTTATTTGATGCTGAGCTAGGCTGCACGCAGGGTTTCGGCTCTTTGTTCGAGTTTCGTGGACGGAATCGAGAGGCGCGAGAGAGGAGGACGAGGAGATTTCGTCGTCGTCGTCGTCGTCGTCGTCTCACTCTTTCTCTCGATGTTATTCGTGGGAATGGGTTTATTATCGCGTGCGCCGTTGAATGGAAGTGGGAATTAAAGTTATAGGCTTTTAAAGGCGAATTAGTCTTAGCTGCAGCGGATCTGATGTACGATGTGAGTGAACGTGGATTATATAAGCTAGGGTACCGACGATTTTATGGCGTAGATGAATTTGCATTTAGCCTTTGATACCGCACAAATCAAAGTTTTAATATTTTATCACTGACAGAGATATTTTGGTCGAGTAGTTTCCTAAACTACATAAAATAATGCAATAAAAAGACTATCAAAGTGTAGAAATAGCAATAAATCAGTTGGTCGATTTTCGTAAAATAACTTATTAGAATTTCAGATAGAAACTGTATAAATGTTAATGAAACGAGTTTTCAAGAAATTTTCCGAAACATTTTTCTACAATGATATTTCTTATAATCAAAGTCAGAGACCATTTTCTCGTTAAAAAAAACTTGCATTTTAATTTAAAACGCCCGTCTATTCGCATCAAAAGAACAAAAAGGAAACAACACTCGGTTTTTTTTTTCAAACGAAAAGTTCCCCTGGGAGAACTCGAGCTGCGCAGAAGCGGAGCGCTGCCGGTGGGAGAGGCGCGCGCGTCGGTTTCGCGCCGGTCCTCTATCGCGAACTCACTACATAGAGTTGCATAATTGCGGTGCGATGCGTTGGCGCGACGGGCGCCCAGCTGGTCGTCGTCGTCGGCAGCGGCGTCGGCGGTAGTGGCGGTGCGGATCAGCCGAGGCCCATATGACCCGGAAGCCGCGTATTCGGGTTAAGTGTGCGCTTCCGGCAACAGAACGCCTGTGCGTAGTCGTCGTCGTCGCCCGTCCCCGCGTGCGCGCATCGATCATTTCGCGTGATGTGATGTGTGTTCACGCATGTACACGCATGTCGATCAGCGTCACGAGATGAAAGACGCGCGCGTGTGTATTGGGTGAGAAGATTTGAGTGGGAGGGTTTGAGTTATTAATGTTCGAAAAAAAAAATTTTCGAATAGGGTGATATTTATTACTACAGAGGCTAAAAATATCAATGAGCTTCACAGTTTTTAACTTGATAAAGGTTGTTAATACTACTGTTGTATCGGTTTTTGTTTTATTAAAGATGTTATATAAAATAACGTATTGTAAAGCAGACGTATATTTGTATCGTTAATTACATATAATTACTGGTTTGTTAAGAGCAAAAAATTTTAATGATTTGAGTTTCACTTTTTATTGCACCTCTTTCGCATAAATCTTTGAAAAAAAAATTTAAACAACCGTTTCCATGTTTATTATTGTAAGCGATGAATTGTATAAGTGCTTAATGTATTTTTTATAAGTCGAAAATTTTAAATCTGTTCAAAGTAATAAGTGGTATTTAGTAAGCATTTAACTCAATTCAAATGTGCATTAAAATAACAGTTAACAAATTTTTTGCCACCTTCTAGCTCTAACAATGACATTTAATTTTTCAAATCAAAAGGTAATAATGATTGACGAGAGAAAGCGCCACTTTTTTTTTACTACACTTCAGAATAGAGAATAAAAAAATGATATAGAACTTGATTGTAGAAAGTAGAAAAGGACAATAATATGCATCATGAAATACATCAAGTAGAATTCATTTTAACTATTGTACTCATTTCTAATCCTATACATTTATAAAATTGTTGCGATACCAACATCGGTCGATAAAAAAAAATTTGTAATTAGCTACATTTAGTTGCAGGTTAATTACAAAACATCAATCTCATGTGAATAACAAATACCCGTCGTTTGTAAAATTAACCATATTGCAACAATAATCCATTTAACTCTATTAGCCAGCATAAACACAGCGTACTTTTCATTTATATATTAATTGCTCGTGGCATTGTTCTCCGCGTGTGCGCGCGTCTTGTAAAAACAACGAGGATTCCTTTGCGATAAAAACGAAGACGTTTTTAAATGGCATCTCGTGACATATCATTACACGCCTCGCGATTCGCAATTCCACGTAAACACTATCATTCTCGTTCTCGAAAGTAAAAAGAGTCAACACACACACATCCTTACACATATACAGATGACTGTACGCGCTCGCGTGCAATTACACCACCCCGTTAAACGTGTTGACACAGAGCGAAAGAGAGTGCGCGAGCGCGACCCACTCGCATTGTCTCTCTTTCTCTCTCACTCTTTCATTCACGGATCGTGCGAATGTTTCGAAAAAATATCACACGCTTTTGCGCGCCCCCCGCAAGAGCTCGCGCGCACGTCCACATTTCTGCTCCGTACCGTATACAACAGACAGTGCACGCAGGTGTACAACAGAGCACAGTTAGAGTTGGCGGTACACGCGTGTGTATTATATAGTATCTTGCACGCGTGCGCTCTCTAACGAAGCATCGTCGTTTACATTGGCCAGCCGAGCGTGGAGCATGAATACATGCGCGCGCGCGCACGCGAAACACATAAATTGATCCCCGCAAGCCAACGGGGTTCTTCTTTTGCTCTATAATCCAGTATACACGAGCGTGTGTGTGTGCAGCGTTATACGCGGCTTAATGGACGTTGAAAACGAAGTCCAGTCTCTTTCTTTCTCTCTTATTTATTTTTTTGCAAGAAAGAGAGTCGGCGGCGGCAATGGTGTTTCCTCTTGCGTCCAACGATGACGACGATGACTAATAAGAGAAAGTTCCGTCTGCAGAGCGCGCGCGCACGCATTGTGGTAACGGATGCTTAATTTCGTATATATTTGCACTGCTTAATTGAGCTGATTCGCAGACGTACGTTTTTAATTGCACTCGTGCGGAATGGCGATGCTGCGAAAGTTTCGGTCGGGCGTGTGCGTGACTGCTTGTCTGTGTGGTTTAGCGTGCGCGCTTTGCGGGATAATGAAATTTTTAATAAAGAGGCGAACGAGCAGCAGCAACAGCGCGTCCTGTGAATGCGAAATTTTTTTTAATTGCAGGGGATGGACTGGGGGAAAGTAAATTGACGATCGTTATTGACCATTTGGGAGGTAGAGTCGGGTTACTAATGATGCTGATTGCAATTTGTAAAATGTTTTGGAATTCCTGCAAATTATTTTTATATTCAATAATTTTTTAATAATTATATTGTTTCGTTTCTGTAGTATTATAAAGAAGAAAATATATAAAATACCAAAATGTCTTAGAGTCTGAATGATTTCAAGAAAAGCAATAGCCTTTTATAATGAAAATAATACTTTTTTAATGCACAATTCTTAAAAAGAATTCATAGCAGAATGTATAGATAATAATTAGTAATTTGCAAACATTCTAAAAATATTTAATTATAAACTCCAAATCTATTTTGCATTTACTCTTTCCAATTATAAATTTTTCCAATATAAAAAAGCAGAATTTTAACGGACCAAACCCTTTCAATATTGATTATCGAAGAAACTCTGCCAGTGTAACTACATTAACGAAGGTATTACTCTCTCCCTCTCTCTCTATTCCGCTTCTCGTTCACGATCGAGTTCCGTATCCGTTATAGGGTCTTAATAAGGATGGTATAGAGTGGATATTCCGAGCAAATCGTGCGTGGCCCACGCGCCGGCGATCGAATTATGCGTGGGTCGTGCAGACTCGTACGGTCAATCCTCTCTTTCTCCTTTTCCTTCGCCGTACGATTCCTACGATTATCTGAAATATTCCGCTTTTCGCGAACAATGCCGATCTGTAAATCATAGTGTAGATATGTTAAATGTTCAGACGTACACGTGCGCTGTTTCATAAATCAGAGGTAGGTGGAAACGTAATTATCTCACTCTAAAGCTGCTTTAAATTATTTTTTCAACGATATAAATGATAAGAACATTTGTATCGTCAAAGATACACGAAAACCTATTCAAACTTGAATTTCACTTGCAATATTTACTTTGCGTTCCCATTCGTGTACACGAACGTACTTCAAACACCTGAACCCCCCTTTCTATTTACACATTTTATCTGTCGAGTGGCCGAGACTTTAACAAAGTTTCGACGATTTAAAATGTTTGACCTCTCCATTTGGCACGGAGTGCTTCCTATTCTCAACACACGCATGCGTTGAGCCAAAGCGTGTGTTTGTTGTGTATGCACACTGTTGCAGACAGGATGTGGATCGAAGGTGCATCGACGCTCGGAGAACGAAAAAACGCACGCCCGCTGGAGGGAGAGACGATAGACTATATCTCTGTCTTTATCGACTGTATTCCCTCTCTTTCTTCCTCCTTCCAAAGCTTTGAATTACGCCTTAGCTCGCGTCTCTAATTGGCTAACCGGCCCGAGGTCAGCCGACTCGCACCCGTCCATGTAAAAACTCGCCCTACACGCGCGATGGGAGAATGAAAGAGAGCGAAGAGCGAGCCCTTGGTCGGTAAAGAACGAGGAAAAACAGAATACCGAAGTATAGAGAAAGAGAGAAGGCACGTTGAGTGGAGATTGATGCGTAGATATACGGGCGAGTTTATGGCATTATATTATGTTAGTAGAGACTGCATCGAAAAAAAGTAAAAAAAATGGCGCTTCCGAGAATTAAAGCGATGAGTTCCAGAGTCCGCAGAGGAGGTGTGTTGATTCGTAATCGTTTGAGGGCGTTCTCCAAGTGGAGATTTAAAAGTCGGCAAAAACCGAGGTGAATTGACCGATAGAAATCTTAATCAGTCGTTTAATGGATGTTAGGGAGTTTTTGTTGCCCGAGTAATATGCCCGTGGTTGAATGTACTTTGTACTCGGCAGATTTCAATCGATTGTTTTTTCAGCAGCTATATGCTTGTTGCAAAGAAAATTAATCAGTGTTCTCTGGATATATCGATTTAATGAACAACAAGACCATAATCCAATTTTTATGCGGCTATTTAATATACAGAGATTGTGTATCAGCTAGATTTTTTTTTTTCTTCATGGAAGCTGATTTCTATCTATTTATTGATTTCTATTTCTGGCGAATCGCCTATATTCCGAGAGAGTGAGTTCAATGACTCATTTGCTATATATCCCTGCCGGCTGAAAGTGTGTTGATATACGAAGCCTAGCCAAAACATGATTTTCTCCTCAAAAATTGCCAATAACGATAAACGTGTAGGTCACAGTTAACAATGATTCATATCATTGAAAGCTAAATTTTCTATCAGATATCATTCTACGGAGAGATTTCATTATCGTGTTTACCTTCCATTTACCTGACACGGTTAAAACTTCAATCGTTACAAAAATTAGCAAAATCATCTTTATCAAACGTCCATAAAAAAAAATTCCACTTGAATAATTAACTTTCTGATTTTCTTTCATTCAGCTAAACCACGATCCCCTAGACCGTGAAAACAAGGCACTCTGTGTAATACGGAAGGCTCTCTGTCTCTCTATCGATTTAAAAGATAAGCAAGAAGCATAGAATGAAGAACGAACGAAAGAGAGAAAAGCGAGCAAGACAAATAAGAAGCAAAGAGAGAAAGGGACGTGCCTCTCGACTTCGAGCGAGGGTTTGCGGGATTCGACGCGAATCCATCATCGCGGCGAAGGCTTTACAACGTCATAATTCGCCGTAATTACTGACGTAGTCTATTCGCTGTGCGCGCTGTCGTCTGGCTTATTCTCTCTTCTCTCGCGCGTGTGCCTCTCTCCGTTCCTCTTTAAGCATTCCCCGACGAGGATTACAGCGCGTATATATATACCCGCGAGTGTCGAATCATTCGATCTCTCTCTCTCTCGTGCACGCGAGCACGTGGCGTCTCTGCTACGACGAAGCGTTGATTCTTTTTTTTTCCTTCTTCATCTCACCGCCTCGACTTAGAAGCAATAATCATTCGTTACTTCGCGCGACGTTCGCAATCTTCCACGCTCATTATTAAGCTATTATTTATCTCAACGAAACGTACGTGCGTTGGGAGTACGAGAATTCGTCTTTTAACTTTTTTTTTTCTTATATCAATTAAACATGAATAATGTCCGCGCGACCTACAGAGTTTTAATTTATTATGGAGTTATTTTTGTTGCTGTATGCAACGTATATGAAGTGTGTAACGGGTCGTCGCCGATGAAAGTGGCTTCCATTTTGGGAAGAAAGGTGGCGCTTTGATAAAAGCCCGCAGGGCACGTAATATCCTGGTTGCCATGCGCGGTATATATATATTGTTATTTTCCGAGTTTCTTTTTTTGTATTGATCGTGTATCGAATTTTACGTGATTAAGAGCCATTACGAGCCTCGCGGTAATAACGAGGCTTCGATTCTTCATACACATAAATTCCGATACTTTAATTTATAAATATAGTTGCGGTTATTTAAAAGGCGTGAGGCTCTTAATAAATATCGCTCGTTTGAAATCAGCACTAATATGGTTAATTCACCTCTGCTATCGTTCATACATATACATATATAAATTGCGATGAAGAAATCATGATCGCCTAATGCATCGCCGTTTATTTACGAGATCGATTTATCGACGGGGATAAGAGCGAAAACCGTAAGTTTTTGCAATAGTCGCGAGGTGAGATTAGTTCTGCGAGGAGCCCTTTTATCGGGAATTAAAAAAGAACACGATGAGGCTGAGCGAGGAGAAAGAGAGCGAGAGGGAAAAAGAGGGAGAAGCGGCTTAGTTTGGCGCGCGGAAAGTAATAGCCTTTATATACGTGGTAAATCGGATCAACGACTTGACCTGTGACGGTCGCAGCCTTCGTGCAATAACCCTCGCAGGCCCTCTCCCTCTCTCTCTCTCTCCATTGTTTGTCACAATATTTATGAACGCCCTTAACGCGTCCTCATTTTTAATCAATCTCGATTTTCTTACTCTGGCATTAATTCGATAATGTGCACGCGCGCGAGCGCGTATTGAATCATATAAGTAGGCTAACGATTATGCGCGTAGCGTGTATATCGTAAAGTTAATTTCCATTGATACGCTATAAAATGACGATTTTTATGTTTGCCTGGGTATCTTAATTATATTTAATTATTAAGCAACTTCATATAAGCAATGTAAAATCTTTTGATTATAATGCAATATGTAAGGAAATATATATATTTTCAAATCGTACAACAGTTTCTCGGTATATTTCTCTCCGATCAGTTAAAGGATGAGATTTATGCGGTCTGTAAACTGAAATAACTGTGAATCGATTAATTGAACCTTGAAATTCGCAGGAACCCATCCACCATCGTAAATGAACGAACTTCCGTTTATTGACACTGCGGGTGCGCGGGCGCATGCTTGCACCGCAAGCGATAACGATCGCAACTGAAAAACCGATGTCACTGTGGCGCGCGAGCGAGCGCCGTGAATCCTCTCTCCCGGATAATAAAGTCCACCGCGGAACGCCGGAAGATAATGGAGAAAATATCGGCTGACCTCCTTACTCTCTCGGCCGTTTATTATAACACTATATACACACAAACAACATTTATAGTCGCAAAGTGACGTGACGATCAACGGCGCTTCTCGTTTTTTTTTTCTTTTTTTTTTTTTTTTGCTAAAGCGCGCTTGCTTTCTTCTTTCGGCTTTTTTATCGCGCACATGCACGTTTACACGCAGAGTCTCCTTTGCTCGCTGCTGCTACCGCCGCGTCGATAACTCCGTCAACAACATCCGGCTGTCGATTCCGACGAACAATGGCCGAGGCGTCAATTAAAAGGCACCGTAACTTTTCGCTCCTTCCCTTATCCCCCTTCGTTCGCGTTCACGCGTGCTTTAGTTGCGGCAAAAGCGCGTGCAGCAGTTTCGTTTGTGCGCACACACTATACTCGTCTTCTTTGGCTTGCTCGTATATATTTATAGGCAGAAAAGTTGCAAAGCTCTAGCTTTGAAATGTTGCAGACAATGGCAAAATTTTTGTTTTCACGTCAACGAATGATTTGCATTTAGTTGCGAGTTTTTCCAAGTACTTTTGCCGTTGAACTCTCTATCAAGTTTACCAAGAAGTGGAAAATCGACTTTGCAAAATGTCGTTATAAAAATAAAAATCCCATAACTTTGGGTTTCTGCAGTATTTGGAATTTATGTTAATGTATATGTGTAAATTTCTGCTAGTAAATCGTGAGTTCAATATTTTTTTTATGTAATTTATAGTTCTTGAGAAGAGCTAGCCATAAAAATTTCCAACTACTTAAAGTATTTATTATATGGTTATAAAAAAAGTTTTCCTCGATACAAACGTCTGCGCAACTACCTTACGAAATCAAATAACCGTCGTTTTAACCTATGTACTCGCAAGACACATCTTCTTTGGGTTATTCGGCATACACCGCGCTGTATGAAGTCGCTATAGCGCGCGATCGATTGACCTTGGAAATAAAGACTTAGCACGCTCGCAATCTTGTCTCGTGTGCATGCATATGCGCCCGCGAGAAAGAAAAACTCGAGTAAAGAAGAGACAGAGAGAGATCGCGCTCTCGACGACGCCTCTTCATTCGTGTGCTATAAGATGTGCGCGCGCGCGAGCGTCGAGAGGCCATTGTTGGTCTCACTTTTTCAAGGGATGAGTCAGCGCAAAGAGGGAGAGAGCCGATAGTCTGTCCTATAGCTTTTACGATGCACCTATATACAGGAAAAGAGTTTTTCTTGAAAAAGTCTTCGTGAAGTCAGAGTGAAAAATACTTTGTGGACTGTAACCAAGAAAAAAATATACCGCTATGGGACGGTTTTTCTACTCGTAATAACAGTAAAAATTTATGTGATGCATTTAACATGAAAATAGGTCTAAAAATTCTTTGTATCGTTTTCATTCAACGTGAATTTCAAGATAATTTTTAGTGGGAAAGTCTTTTAGTATATTAAGAGTGAAGATCAATAGTATATTGAGAGTGAAGATCAATAATAAAGGTTCGCGTGAGGAAAAGATGTCACAGATGCATTGTATCTTTTTAATTAAAAACTTTAAGCTTAGACGTTTATAAAGTTTTATGGATGATGAAAAAATGAAAACTTCTTAATTAATTTTGTATTAATTTTAAAATTTGATATAAGGTATATACCAAAAGTTTTGTACATATAAAGCGAGTAAATGGATTAAAAGCTAAAATTGTTGCAAAGATAAAAGATGTTACACACATGTTAAAATGTACGTTTACAGCTTGACGAACGTTAACAGTATTGTCATTACCCGCTCTAATACTAAAATATCTGCTCTAAAACTTTAATGCTTTATACCGAGCGTAAAACTACAAAACACTAAAGTCTGCATTCCAGAGCCATTGAGAAAACTCTGAGCCATACGGGTTGAGCCTCTCCTATACTGTAACCCGCAGAGGCAGACGCACGTATATGGGCTCTCCACCTGCAGAGTATAAGAAAAGCCCGGTATCCGCCCACGATTTTCACCCATATGTATACGCTCGTCGTTTCTAACCTCTCTCTTGTATACCAACGAGTGAGAGAAAAGCAAGATGAGCGCTACAATCTCTGCTAGAAGCCACTCTCGTCGTTCGAGTCTCGTTTTCGTAGCGTTGCGCCATACGGCTCGCGCGCGCGCGCGAGAGAGAGAGAGAGAGATAGA
>JAYJLV010008079.1:0-10080 GCA_036873485.1 Torymus texanus | reverse complement strand
TTAACAAAACCGACCATAAAATCTTCTTTAAAGTCAAAATAATGATCCTTTCAGGCTCGATTTAAATATAGAAAAAATTAATATTTTCTTTTACGTGTTTAATTCCGGTAAGATCGTTAAGTTTTAAATTAAACGTTCTGATTTCTCGCAAAGTTTATACTTAACTTATTTAAATTATATTTGCTTTCAAAGGTAAGTTGTAGCCATTGAAGTCGTCACTAAGGTTACTGTTTATAGTCAACATTCGATATATGTATATGTAAACAGTAAAGAGATGTTCTATGTTAAATTTTACAATCGAGGAAAATTTTATGCGAATTTAAAATTTAATCAACGATACGATACAATTTTTGAAATCAAAATTGTGGAACATTTTTTTTTACATTTTCAATTTCATTGAATTTATTAAGAATAGTTGAAAACAGAAAGTAACTTATCAAGTGTATTAAAAAATAAAAAAATTAAATTAAAAAACTTGGGGGTTTATATGTAATTTACCAATTTATTTTAAAAAATAGAATGTTAAAACTAATAACCCTTTAAAATAGGATTTTTGTAACATAAATGTTAGCTTTTTTATAAATTCTGTTACAAACTCTCCTTTTCACCAATGTCCTCTTATGTCCTCCCATGTACTCTTATATCCTCTCATGTCCTCCCATGTACTCTTATATCCTCTCATGTCCTCTCATGTCCTCCCATATCTTCCTATGTCCTCCCATGTCCTCTCATATCCTCCTAAGTCCTCTCTTATCCTTGTATACCGAAAGAGAGTATTTGTCCTCACAAAATCCTCCCAAGACTGTAAAGCTGTCCTCAATGTCCTCTTATGAGTGCGCAGCCCCTCGACTTATATTTACACCTCCATTCGCAGTACACTCAGCACATCTATAGACTAATAATGCCTTCTTCCTCTTGAATTCCAAGACTTTGATTTCAGACGCTGAGGCACCAGACCATTGAGTAGTCGCATGATAAAAGTCACTACAGACAGTACACACGGTGATAATGTCGTCTTTTTCAAAAGATTCGCCACACTTAACACAACAGGACATTTCAAAAGTGTCAGTTATGAACGGTAAAAACGCAACAGATGTGATCTTGAGTCAATGAGAAGTCACAAGTAAAAGATTTAATATCTGTCAAAAAGCCCGGATCTTCATTTATAATATGTGTACAATTTTTTAAATTAAATACTAATATTAATAACAATAAATTAGCAAAAATATAGGAGCGATTTTACACAAGTCACTACTCAGTGCGCCACCTTTATTCCTGATTTATCTTTAAATTCTTTTATTACTAAAATTACTTCTACTGTATTTGCTGAATTTACAAATATTGATTTCGGATTTCTTTCAATTGATTTTACTTTGACATTAGGTTTTTTTATTTTGTTACTCAGATTTTTTTCGAACATCACAGAAGTATTCATACATATGCATGGCAATACTAGTCTTGTCTTCTATTCTTTTGTCATTTTCATAGATATAGCTGATTGTATTTTCATATTTTTTATGTTTTCTTAACCTTTCATTGATAGTTTTCCCTAATTTTTTGAGTCATTGCAATGTTTATTAGTTCTATCACTTTCATATTTTACTTTAGTATCTTTTATAACTCGACTTAAGATCTTTGTCTATTTTGTATATTTTCTTTAATGCTGTACATACTTGATTCTTTTTCCACATATTATATAATATTTCTTTTCTCTTACATGATTCAATTATACCTCTAGTAGTCCACTTTTTTCTAGGTAGATTTTTTGTGTTTCTTTTTTGCTTTTTTATACTGATTGCAAATTCAGTGCGTTTCATATTCATGAGCTCATTTACGGCACAATTTGGGTCGTATATTAACCATATTTTATTCTATTCCAATTTACTGGCAAAATTTTTCAATTTTTCGTAATTAATTGTTTGGTATAGTACTTTTTCTTTTTTTCTTATTTCAAATTTATCCACATTTTAAAATAATACGTAATGATCATTAAAAGAATTTGTTAATTTAAATGGTGCTACTGACATTATATTCGTTTTTATAAAAAAATTGTCAATACAGGTACCTGCTTGTCTCGTAACAGCAGGTCTAGTTATGGCTAGAAAACATGGAACATACTCCATTTCAAATATATTATTTAGGAATTCTTGTTCTATGTTATTTGACATATATCTGCGAATTTTTATATGCAATATGTATATTGAAATCTGCTACTAAACAATGATTTTTAATATTGGCAGTATGTTGTAAGTATTTTTTTATCGATAGTACAAATTCCGTCTTCTTAATATCATGAGATCTATATATTGCCATAATTCGAAAAATTTCATTATTATTAATATTTATATCCGTAACTCAAAAAGTCAGCCTATCAATTAAAGTAATTTGCGTTTTTTGTATTATATCGTTACTTATATACATTACTACTCCATCTGTTTTATTGATTTTGCTATTCTTGTAGTATATATACTATATTTGAAAAAACCCGGTATTTGAAAAAATTCGGCATGGTGTATTATCCATGTTACCGCACAAACAATAATATTTGGTTTATATCTTAGGTTATCTGCAAATACTTGCAGTTCTTCAAAATTCTCATTTATACTTGTCACATTTACATTCATTATTAAGAATTTATTTTTTTCTAGATTATTTTTAGTTTCTGAGAATTGCTGAATTCCATTTCATTTTAAAAAAATTCTCTATAATCTTGATAAGAAAAAATATCGTTACAAATTTTAGGTGTTTTGAGTTATTTTATTATTCTTGAATTCAATGATTCTACAGATATGCCTACATTTTTCATAGTTACGATGTTTTGAGTTATTGTACTATTCATGGAATTCAATGATTCTACAGACATGCCTACATTTGGCAGTCATTTTTTGGCTAATGTAGTTACCTACTTTACCCAAGCCTTTCAGAATCACGGGATTAATACTATAATCCGTCGCTTCTATACACTGCTTTACGTTTGTTTTAAATATTTCGCACTTCTCAAAATCAGATGCTTCATTGTTGACTTCGTAACCGCACTTATATTTCTTGTTATTGAAGTCACAGTTAGCACACGTTAGCTCTTCTGCATATTCACTGGCCTTATGTGCGCCAGCACATTTTGTGCATGTCGCGCTGTTTCGGCAGCTATCTCCTATATGTCCAAACCTTGCACAATAGAAACATAGTTTAGCGTCTATAATGTCATATGCACGACACTTTTGATGTCCTACGTAGACTCTGTTCTTATTTTCCCTTATATATTTGTATATGTTATCATTTAATTTAACTATTACTATTTGTGTATTTTTACTCTAGTTAGTATATGTATCCAGTATTTTACAACCTTGATTTGCAAAATTGGAAAAATTTCTCGCATTAATATCCTTTTGCAGTTGTTCATCATTCATTTCTTCAATACTATGTATTCCTACTATTTTCATTTTTGGCTTTCTAACCTCTTCTTTTGCAACTTTACACGTATTTGACGACTTTTCATTCAAAATTTTTACTGTCTTATCTACGCTTTCCATATCACAGCAGCTTATTACTATTTCATCACTTTTATCTTTTCTGAACACTTTGTTTGGATACTTTTGTTTTGTATTAAACAACGTGCTACTTGTTGTTTTAGGGTTTCAATATTTCCATTTTTCTGTGTATTCCTTATCATAATCTGAAGCATACGTTTCGTTTTCTGTACTTTATATGCGTGTCCTGCTGCCACCTGAGCATTAATTTCTTTTTGTTTTCTTATAATTCTTTCAGTAGTAGATTTTTGTCCTGTAGTTCGTTGTGAAGATTTTTTAGTAAATCATTCTCAATTTTTAAATTTTCTATTTCAGCTTGCATAAATACTGACTGATAAATATTGTGATAATCACACATACCGCGACTTCACACAAGTAAAAAAACAATTACAGTAGATGATTCAATGGTAGTTCCGTACAATAAAATTTTATTACAAAAATATAAATGTCATATTAATGTTGAATATTGTGCTTCAATTCAAAGCATGAAATATATTTTTGACGAAACAATGAACCTTTTGGGAAAAAATAATAATTGTAGGTGGCGATTTTTGACAAATACTCCCAGTAATGAAATACGGGTTTAGAAGCGCTGTAATTGAAGACACTACTAAATATTCTGAACTTTGGCTTTAATTTAAAATTTCAAATTCAACACAATATTCGTTCTCAGAATAATGAATTCTTAAAATTATTATTATAAATTGGAGTCGGTAATATAAATCCCTTTATAATACATAATAATTGGAAAACTAATGATGTTTGCTTTCAAATTTATAAAAATATTAATGAAATAATAAAATATGATGGTGTTATATTAGCACCTCATAATGAAGATATTAATTTTTTAAATTAAAAAATTTTGATGTTGTTAAATGCTGACAAAAACATATTATAGTCAAGATTATGCGACTCATAAAGGTGTTGATCAAAGTGATGAGAACATTCATTTAGTTTGTCCAATAGAAATAATATACAATATTTATGAAGGTTTGCCACCTCATAAATTAGATTTAAAAGGTAATGCTATTCTTATATTAATTAGAAATTTGAGTGTACATGAAGGTTTGTGTAACGGTACTAGACTTAAAATAACCAAGTAATTTAAATATAATATTGAAGCCGAAATATTAACAGGAGAAAACGTCGGTTAGAGAGTTTTTACTGGAATTACATTGAATACAGGAGAATCTTCTTCATTACCTTTTATTTTTTATAGAAAACGGTTTCCACTAACATTAGCATTTTGCATATCTATTAATAAATCTCAGGGATAAAGTTTTGATTATGTATGCTTATATATCAAAAGGTAATTATTCTCACATGGTTATTTATGTGTCGCTTTATAAGGGTGTAAAACCCCAAAGAACATATATATATACAAAATAATTTGAAAAATTCGTCAGAAATTGAAAACATTGTTTGGGAAGAGAAAAATTCTTGACGATTGAAGGAATAGTTATGTAACTAAATATAATCGTACTATTATATATTCAATCAACAAATTTCCCAGTATAAAATGACCGCAAAAATATTATAAAATAAAGGAGAAGTTGTTCAAATGATGTTATAAGAAATCTTAATTAATAGCTAAATGAGAATTGTATATGAAATTTATTTAAGTATGAATTTCTGATGGAAATATTAATAGTAAATACTACTCTTATAGAATCAAAACAAATTTTACAAAATAATATATACATAATATAAGTATAGAATAAAAGAAAACTTGTTTAAATGATGTTATAAAAGATCTTATACATCCTGGTAGAAATGGTAACCGTCCGTTCACCATTCGTTCACCAAATCGTTTAACCAATAGTTTGTATTAAATACCGCTTATTTCATTACGGAATTATGCTGCAGTTGGTCAACGAATGGTTAGTATTAAAAATCACAAAAAATAAATAGCTTACGTAACTTATAATTGAAATAAAAGTATTGAAGCTTGGATTATTCATAAAATGTTTTAAAAAATCTCATACAGGAACTTTTTCAGTGACGCCTGTGGTACGCTCCCTTTCGTTACCCCAGTGTTTTTCATGAATTTCGGAACAATTTTGCGGAAAAAACATTGTGGAAGTAACCCATAGGGTACCAAAAACTGCCATTATATACCAAAGTTCTCTGGTAATTTCCAGATAACACTCGAGGTACTAGAAACTGCCATTATATACAAAAAATGTCCCAGAAACTGATTTAATGTACAAATATAGTAAACTATTAAAACAATAACTTTTAAAAAGAAACAGAATTGTTGTATTATAAATTTTAAATAGTGAAATATTAATTAATTTGTGAATATAGAAAAATATTTGATTTGTACAAAATCAAAACTTTACATATTTAAAATTTCTCAAATAATTATTTATCAGAAAAAAATTTATATACAACTTATTAGAAATATTGAAAATTCACTTACGTAGTGTATGTTTTTTCGTACGAGTAATAAATAATTATAATATATAGTAATAACTATTTTCTTTTTTTTTTTTTTTTTTTTTTCAGATATACTATGACTGAATACATAATTATAATGAAGAAATAGATTTTTTTAATTTACTAGAATTATAAGAACTATATTAGATTTAAATGAACCAATAGACTATGAGAACTATTAGAATCAGAGAACTATAAGAGACAAAGAACTGTAAGAACCAAATAACTATGAGAACCAAAGAACTAATGAACTAAAGAACTATAAAAGCTAAAAAACTATAAGAACCAAAGAACTATCAGTATTATACATAATTATTAGAAAAGAAATAAATAATAATAAATAGTTTAGATTGTTATTTTATTATATTAAGATATTTGATAGTTATATGACAACGAATTAGAATAACAAATTAAACTAAATAAATTAAATTTCTTCCATAATAAGAACTAAGTGATTTTACACATAATTATTTGATAAATAAAATACCTTAAATAAAATTTGAAATACTCTTTTTAATTCTTCTCAATTGTTAAAAATTAATATATTTTTCATTTTGTTGAAGCTTTACTGATATTGTTAATATCTATTTATTGTCTTACTCAAATTAGTTATAGTTACGATTGACAATTTATAGTTATCGGAATAGTCATAGTCATAGTGGGTAGCGGGTGGTCAGCGGCCCCATCCGGGGACGTGCCTTCCAAGCACTCAGGCCAAAAAGCCCATTGTGCTTATCCCCTGTCCTCACCCTCTATCCTAGCCTTGATTAGCTCAATCGCCTTGCGTATTGAGACTAACTCCACCTGCCGCAATTCCTGTCGTTCGAGGAAGAAGACACCCCAGACCCTCCGTCTGACCGACACCAGCGCTGGGCACCAGCACAAAAGGTGGGCTGAGGTCTCCTCTTCCCCGTCTCATCATCTGCACTTACCGGTTCCTTCCTTGTTAACCCTGCACTGATGGTACCTTACATCGCAGTGGCCGGTCAGCCACTCCGGCACCATTTTGATCCCTCTCTTGGGAAGCTCCAAAATCTCCTTGCACCATCCGGCTGGAGTTTCGGTCCCAAGGAGGTACCTCGCCTGTCTGCAGGCGGTTATGGCCTGCCACCTTTCCGTTGCCTTGCTAGTAACCCATCTGTGGAGCGTCTCCTTCAGCGCGCTCTCTGCAAGCGGTATTCTGCGATATTCTGCCCTGCATCGAGCGGCGCCTCTTTTCGCCAGACGGTCCGCCTTCTCGTTGCCAATAACCCCCGCGTGCCCAGGTATCTAGCTTAGGGTAACCTTGTTCACGAAAGAGAGTCTGTCCAGTGCCTTCCTGCAGTCCCACACTTCCACCGAGCGGCTACGCTGTCCAAGCAAATGGTGATCCGTTCCCCGAACATCCCGCCGGAGGTCATGGCTTCTGCGCATTCCCTAATCGCTCTTACCTCTGCCTGAAAGACGGTGACATGTTGGTCAAGTGTACCATATCACACTACCCGGCCCAAAGTCGTCCTCCTTCCAGTTCGTCCTATCAGGGTAGATGACCTCGACTTCCTCCCAAAAGAGTACTTCCTCGGAATCCTATCCTTACCAAAGATTTCCAGGGGTCGGCCCGACACTTCTTCCAGCTCCCCGTCCCAGTGTTGCCACCGTTGCCGGTCGCCGAGGACACGAGCCTTCGTCCTCCAGGTCTCTACCCTAATCACAAGTTCCAGGGGTTGTATGCCCAACAACCTTCCCTTTGCCGTCAAGGATACTGAGACGTGCGTCCCCATAATGCCCCTAAGCATCAGGTTCTGCAGCACGTCCAGCGTCTTGACTCCGTTCAAGGATCCAGCGAGGCTTGAGCCCCCACGTGACCCCGAAGACTCTGCTACATGCCCAGAAGGAAGCTATAAACCTTCTTTTTACTGCGTCCAGGTGCTTATCCCAATTTAGCCTCCTGTCAAAGACAACCCCCAGATACTTCGCCTGCTCCGAGACCGTCAAGGCTAGGCAGCCTTTACTGACGTATCCCTCCGACTCGCTAGCTCCCCAGCCAGCGACGACCTTCCTCCAGCTCAGCAGTCCCTGAATTCAATTGACGAGGGTGCCAGGCACCCCGTGTATCCTTGCTCCTTTGCAAATACTTTCCGTGGTTGTGAAGTTGAAGGCCCGCTCCACATCTAGGAAAACTGCAAGAACCATTCCCCTATTCTTCATCCTCCTCCTTATGCGCCCTACCGCCTCGTGCAGCGCAGAGTCCACCGACCTGCTCGCCTGCTAGGCATGCTGCTTGGAGTGCAGCGGTCACTCCAGTAGTGGTACGTCTTTTATGAACCTATCCACCTACCTCTCTAATGCCTTTAGAACAAAGGATGTCAGGCTAATCGGCCTATAGTTCTTCGCCACCTCGTGTGTGTGCCTCCCAAGTTTGGCAAAAACACTAACCTTGAAGTTCGCCATACCGCCGGACAGTGGCCCAGCCTAATGCAGGCCCGGTATACTACCGTGAGGGGTTCCACAAGCTCGTCCAGGCCGCGCTGCAGGAGCACCGAGTATATCCCGTCCTCCCCCGATGACTTGTACGGCTCGAAGGACCCCACTGCCCACCTGACCTGGTCTGTCTGAGCCACTTCTTCGCGTACTCCTCTTCCCCCAGCCCATCAGCCTCGCCCACCGGTGGCATTGTGCTCAAACCCGGAAGGGGGGTTGTCAGGTGCTGGAGTGCCTCCTAGCTGCTCTCCGCCTATTTCCCGGACGGCATTCTAAGCATCTCCGTCCTGTTTCCTGTACGGGCCAAAAGCATACTAAGCCTTGCGGTGTCCGAGATGTTGCTCATTTCCTCGCAGTATCTCCTCCACCCCTCCTTCTTAGCCTGCCCAATCGCCTTCTTGTATTCCCTTCGAGCCAGTCTGAAAGCTTAAAGGTCTTCCTCTTTCTTGGTCCTCTTGGATTTATTAAAGAGGATTCTTACCTTCTTCCTGTACCTCTCCAGCGGGTCATTCCACCAGGGTGATTCCCTGGCCGGTTTCACTGCCCTCAGGTCGCAGCTATTCTCAAAGGCCTCCTTTATCGCTTCCCCTAAGAGCTCTGCAGCCCTATCGACTCCCTCGGCCCGGTCAATCGCCATCACTAGCTGTCGCCCTGCTGTAGTCCACCTCCGGTATTGCCTTAGCGTACCTTTTTATATCTCTGGGGACGGAGCCGTCCAAGTGATACCTTTTGGTCGGTGCCTTCGGCTCAGCGGTGGCAGACTGAGGCTCTCTCCTGTATCTCCTGTGCCGCCGCCATTCTGCTCCAGAGGGGTTCCTCCTTTTCTTCGTGCTTCCCCCCGTCAATACGCACTGAGGGCCGCTCCCTGTATTGTCCGCGTACCGTTAGGGTTTCCTTTCAGGGAGCCAGCGGTATTGTCAACGAGCACCTGGTGCTGCCCAGACGCCCTGCTACCTCCCTCTACCGTCGTTGAACCAGTATTGCCGGCCAAGAGGCCGGACGGCCGGCCGATAGTTGTACCCCCCGATGCAGCCACCTCCTTACAAGGGCTAGGGAGCCCAACCTTACTGGTTGACACATTTTTATCGTCTTCCTTGTAGTTGCTCATCATGGGTGAGTGTAAGAAAAAGTGGCCGGGTTGTAACTGTGCGTGTGGGTGGTCGGGCCTATTCCTCACCCCTAAGTCGATGAGTGGAAGCGAGAGGACACCCTTCAGCCGCCGCCATGGCCGGAGACGTGTCCTTGGACAGAGCAACCCCCCCCCCCGTACAGCAAGGCCCTGGCTGGACGCCATCCAGCATTACTGTATGGATATCTTGGACGAACTCTGCTCCGGGTTGCCTCATTCATGCATGACGAGATTTCTAACAGGTCCAAGGCACCGCCCAGCCAAGGCCCCCTCACTAGGTCACGTACCACTCAAAAGCCCTCACGTGACACACGTCAAGGTCCTGCAGCTCCTAGAGGAGGTAGTTATCGGAATAGTACTAATGATTTTGATAGCAGATAGATCAGATTAACATTCATGTGAGATTAATGGAATGAAATTTTTTATTTAAATGCTCAATGTTTCTGCATTTTTTATTAACCTTTTAGCTGCGGGGGAATTTCAGTACAAATTGACCTTTTATAAAATGCAAAATTTATACATAAA
>JAYJLV010008058.1:0-10080 GCA_036873485.1 Torymus texanus | reverse complement strand
TATTGACAATGGAATGTGATTTTATGAACAAAAATTAAATATTTATCTTTAACAATAAAATAATGATAGTGTGACGTGTTTTTATCTCCAAAATTAACCAATAATTAGCCAACGCATCGTTAACGTTTCTACCAGGGTTCCTGTCACTATTTCCGATACTTTATATATAAAATATGTATACAATTAGAAACATGTGTAATATTTCTGAATACATACTTCAATATTAGTTCTTATTCTAATCTACTTCAATGAAAGCTTCCAGTTATAAAAACATCTCATATAATAGTAGATATTGATAGTATAAAATAAAGTAATACATAAAAGATGTATTCAGAATATTTTAATGTCTCAATAAAATTGAGAAATAAATATGAAAATAATAATTAAAAATAAAAATGAGGAAAATATAATTTAACTCTGTTAAAACAATACAACGCACGAAACCACAATCGCAGGACAATTTATTACGATGCGAGGATAAAATAAAATTAAATTAAGTGTAAATTCATCAGACAAAAAAAAAACAAAAAAATTTACCTACATACTAAAATGAAAAATTTCATATCTACATTCTTGTATTGACTACAATGTGAAATACTTCCAACGATTCTAGGAACATTCCCATCATATACTACAGTGTGACACTGATGAGTAAGGCAGTATCGATCAAAAAATTTATGTTAAAAAGTATACCTTGTACATACAATTTTCCAGATCAATTTATACAAAAATGTAAGGAAGTTAATTAAATTGTTTTTACGATAATGTGATAAAAGACTGAAATTCAATAAATATAATTAACCCTGGTTTCAAAGTCATAGACATACTTTGACTTTTTATTTATATACAACCGATCATGAAATTTTATCTATAAGAGCATATACTACAAAAACTAAACCTTTGAAATAAACTATTTAGCAGCTATTTGATTTCCGGCATTTTGTTGAACTATTATTGGTTCACCGGTCAAAAGTAAACAAGAACCTCCTAGTAAGAACTTTAAGCACGCAACCTTCGCACATTGTTTTTGAACTCACCCCTTTTCCTAACCGGCGTACAATGTCATAATGCTTGGTGACGTGCTCGTCGATCTCCGAGAGCTTCTCCGTCACCCTCTTCCCAGACATCCTTCTTACTATCTTGAACGCATTAAACCCTCCTCGAGCAGAACCTCAAAGCAGCTACAGCGTTGCTGCGGTCCCAGCGGTGACCCAGCTGTTCGCTTTTGACGACGGCGACATTCTCTATCTAACGGGCAGACGACGAAGAAGTAAGTTTTCAGTGACGCACGTCGTCGCCAAGTCCAAGTATCTCCGGCCGCCACCGCGTGTTTTATTTATCGGCGGCGGCAGCAGCAGCAGCACCATCAGCAGCAGCAACGACGACAGCAGCAGTACCCCGCATGTTTATAGACCCCTATATGTGTGTATACGCGATCGGTTGCTAAGGTGACGCCGACACGCGCGCTGATGGTGGTGTATATGGTATATATACCTGCTACCCTGTGTGTGCCTCCCGATTATACACGTACCCGGTATGTTTCTCGCATTCCGAGTATCGGAGAAGGAGCGAGCAAGCTATAGGCATTGAGAGGGTGTATACGCCATTCGGTCAGGTGCTCTATACCTGCGTATCCAGGCGCGCGCGTGGCCAGGCGTACGGGGTAACACGCACATACGGTGTTATATGAGTGGAAGGTGGTTTGGAGGGTACAATTTGTTCGCCGATTACACGCGGTAGTAGCGTGCGGTGCATTGGACAGTTTTTTTTTATTTGAGAACTCCGAAAAGCTTAAAGTAAACAATATCGGTTCATTCGTCGCGAAATTAAAATTTATTGCAAAATCTAGTTCACAGATTCTATCACGTCCTATAACGAATAATTCTAATTGCTTTTATATTATCAAAATATTGAATATTTATAAAAATATTGTACAAATACATTTTGAAGTTTAAGTAACTATTTTTTTCGTTTCAAATAATTATAACTATGTAAAGAACCTTTATCTGGTTCATATGATCTAGTTTCTATATATATATACTTATACGTTAAACGAAAGAGAAGGAAAAGTTTCACAGTACCAATTGCTATAGCAAGTTTAACTTTAACTTTTGATCCTATATCGACGGTGCCTACGAAGACTATCACTCCTGAACTATTGCAGCGAAAAAAATTACACTTCGATGTATGCTGACGAAAACTATTATTTCTGTTTTCGTGCCCGCGAAGACTATCACTTCTGAACTACTTGCGGCGAACAAAATTACACTTCGATGTATGCTGACGAAAACTATTATTTCTGTTTAATTAAAGGAAGAGAGCGTTGGAAAGAACGCAAAAAAACCAAAATGATAATTTTCGTCTCCATGCATTAAAAAGTAATTTTATTCGCCGCGCTTTGTCAGGGGTGATAGTTTTCGCTGGCACACACATTATAATAATAGTTTTCACTGCATGTATTCAAAGTGATAGTTTTCGCCACATTTTTGAGAGTGATAGTCTTCGTAGGCACCGTCGATATATGGAAAAATTTAAGTTTGATTATAATATTTAGCCAATTAACAACATCGAAGTGTTAATTTTTAGTCGTTTTTAAAAAAGGGTTACTTAAAGAGAGGCCACACTCAATTACAGATTTTCGTATATTTTTAGAGTAATTTTCGTATTCTCAATATTATTGAAACACGCGCACAACCTCTTAAGTCTTAACTTCAAAGAATGTGCCTTTGTTCGAATATAAGAGAAAATAAATATATTAAAAAATAATCCGCGAGTGTTCTCAAGACATATATGTAGAAAATCACAAAAAATTGCCCATAACTTTTCTGAAAAAATGACGAAAAAAAATTTGGAACATACCTCTGAGAACTGATTTTCCTTATTCTATAATTTATATAGTACACGAAAATGATGTTGAATATAGGAAATTGGAATAGTGTTTTTCAGAAAGCTGCAATTAATGTTTGAAACTCTGAATGCAAAATAAACGGTTTTTCCTTATTTTCACCAACATAATATGGATATTAAATGATCTCATAATAACAGGATTTGCTTATAACTTTTTATGATTAAAAACTAGAAAAAAGAGCTTTCAATTTTTAAAAAACTATATGAAAGGTCCTTTTTATTTACCTATTTTAACATATCATGTTGGTGAAAATAATGAAAAACCGCTTATTTTTCATTCAGAGCTTCAAACATGAATTGCAGCTTTCTGAAAACATTATCCCGATTTCCTATGTTCAGCATCATTTTCGTGTACTATATTAGTTATAGAATAAGGAAAATCAGTTCTCAGAGGTGTGCTTCAACTTTTTATTTCGTCATTTTTTCAGACATGTTATGGGCAATTTTTTGTGAATTTCTACATATGAGTAATGCAGGGCCACACTAATCATTCACGGAATTTTCAGTTTCAATGATGACCGAATACGTAATAGAAGTCAAAATATTTTATAAATATACTATAATTACTTACATTAAGTATTATTGTTCTTATAACAAAGAATTAAAAATCAATGAAATTACATTATAGAATATGTATCTGATATAGTTAAACGAATGAAGTAAGACGAAAACTGTTTTATCGACGGTACATAACGATTTACGTCGTCCAGTAATACCAAAGAATATAGACGCATATAGAAGAACACTTCTTATGGGCGGGTAGTGCAACACCGCCGTAACACGTAAAGCCTATACTAAACTATAGATGTTACCCACAGATTACATTGGGAGGACCTATCTCACACTATACATGTTACCCAAAGATTTCGTCCGAAAATTTATTAAGGAGTACTCTTCTATATGCGTCTATATTCGTTGGTAATACATCGTTCTATACGTTTCTATATGTATAATGTTTTAAGGTAGAAAACGATATTTTTGTTAATTTCTGGAACGAAAAATAACGTAAATTAACGAAATCTCATTCCAAGAATATATGAAGGGTACGTGGTTTTGTTTTTGCCTTGAAATGTTGTAGACCGATGTATTACTGGAGTACGCAGAACAACTAAATTTATTCACGATGTATACCAGTATTTTCTAATTTTCATTATTTTTACATATTTTGCTGAAAAAATACTGCTAGTATCGAACAATATCTTCTTAAGATGATACTCCAGCCGTTATCGACCGTTGTAGAGACACAGTTTTTCATTTATTTTCAAGTCTAGAGAAAATATCTCTTTGACACGCTATAGATTAAGTAAATAACTACAACATGTCAAAGAGATATTTTCTTTAACCTTGAAAATAAATGAAAAATCGAGTCTATATACAAACGTTGGTAACGCTGGGGTTGAACACCGCCTTAATAATTATAGTATACACAATAATTATTTACTTGGACATAAATTAGCGATCAATATAATAATTAGTTAACGTCAAGACTCATCATATATACTCCGTTTGTAATGCATAAGTAATTCTAGGCATTAGTCTAGTGGTAATAAATATTGAACAAAAAGACATTATTTAATTCTCAATTATGTTCAGCCGTCAAAAGACTTTGAGAATTCGGCAGCGCGTAGGTTTTTGAGCAAGGATTAGACTAAAATTTGTTTTTAAATATTTACCTAGCTGTAAAAAAGAAATTTGTGATTGTTGTTTTTATTCTATTTTCTGATGTAAGTTTTTCAATAAGCCAATTACAATATTACATTCAAAATATATTCGTCGAATTTCACTAAAAAGCACTAGAAACAAGAAACCTTTAGTGATCAATACATATTATGTTATCAAATATCTTAAGTACTTTCTATGGCAACTATCACTAAATATCTACGAAATCTGCAAGAATGATACAAAATTTATAATATACCGGCATCTCGCGAGTATAGCGCCACTATATAGCATCTTGGTCGATTACTGAACGAATAAGATGCTAGGTCCGATTAGTACTTAAATGGATGATCGCTGTATATCAGTGCAACTTCGGCGATTACCCAGATGACTTTTTGTTCTTAGAGAAAGTTTGCAAGAATATTCGATCACCAGGTGAGGTTGAAACTAACGCATCAGAAGTCTTCGGTTGTCTAATAGTCAGCAATTCAGGTAAAATACTGTTCAAAGATTGAGCAGTACTTAAGAAAACTGCATCGAAAGAAAGTATGGGAAATGGTATTGATCACTTACTGGGCTAAGTAGACTGTATATTGGTGGATAAATAAAAATTCGTTCATATATCTTATACAATACAAATTATATTATAAACTTTTATTTTAATTTAATCGTGTTAAAAATAAATATATTGTTAATGTTAGTAATTTAATGTTAGTACCATTTCTATTCATAATAAAACTATAGTGATAAACAGGGATCTGTCGACTAAAAGCATTCTGAGATTTTTATTCGTACTATGATTCTGGTATTGCTTATAAACGAAGCTAACATTATGTTATTTATTAGTTTTTATATTTACACGATTAACTTTCTGATAAGTTAAAGAATTCGTAAAAGCTGCAAATTCGCTAATTGACTATAAGAATTATAAAAAATAAAATTTGCAATTTTAGTCAATAAGTGACATCTATATATGTAGTGTGGCAAAATCGAATGTCACCTTCCTACTTTATCATCTGACAAAAATATTTTTCAGCATATGGTAAAGGATGATATAAATTACATATTCATTATATTACTAAATTTTGTTAACTATATCCTAACCGTTACAATGATAAATACATGTAAACATATTAATAATCGCAAATCATTCATTTTTCTGACTGACTGTTATTAAATAGTTTATCTTCTTAATTAAATATGGATTACCATAAGTAAAATTTTCAAGATAATATTGAGTAATAGACAATTTGTATCCATTTACTTGAATAAATTATTTATAAAAAAAAAACATTAATCATGAAGACAATAAAATGATAGGAGGAATAAAATTAAAAAAAAAGAAATAAACGGAGTAAAGAAGCAAAGAGTTAAGAATATACTGACAGTTGGGTTATGATTTACAATACAGTTCTTCAAGAAAATTGTTGAATAAAATGCCAAATTTCTATTTTCACAGTAGTTTGTTATAAAGAAGATGAAACCCACAGATTTGCAACTATGAATGACAATAGAAAATATTCAATTTAAAAAATTATCATTATATGAGACGGTACTGTTTGACATATCATATCAAATGATTATTTTCTAATTCTGACCACGGTATGCGAGCTGTGGGTGGTGAAGGTAAGCTTCTAAAGTATTATGCTACTTTACATAACTTCTAAAGATGTTGCAAAAAAAGATTAAAAATTGTATCGATGCAATTAAAATAACATATTTACAAAACAATATAGAAAATTATTAAAAAGGAAATGATTAAATAGCTTATAGTTATAATATGTGGCTTAAAGAATAGTGAAAGTAAAGCATATATTTTTACAGCAACAGCTGAAGTAAATACAAACAAACACGTTATTTTTCGCGTATTGAGTTTCTATCTCATGCTGTTCAGTCTCGAATGCAACCTGCGCGAAAGCGGAGACAGACTTTACAGGTTACCTGACAAGCTTTTCCATTTTTCTCGTGACTTTTCACTGCAAAATGCATTCAGTTTTTTTTCTAAGTCTCCAACTCCTGGCCAAGTCTATATTGTATATCACACTGTGTTTCGTATGTATGTAAAAGAATTGGGAGACTTATAAGCGTGTTAGGCGTATGGCGTTCGAACAGCTTTATTTTTTACTTGCAAAATGTATTAAATCCTATTGGATTCCAATTTGGCTTACGTTAAAAGTATAGGAATTAAGTACAATAAAACTTCTATACCCAAAGATTTTATTTTTATGGTATCATGTTTATGTCCCCTTAAGGGACTGTCATAGCCCCGCTCTTCCTCAGACTGTTTGATTGATTTTGTATTTTAAATTTTTTATAAAAACTACATTCTGGATTGATTTTTTTGTCAATTTATATCAAGTTACTAGCAGAAATTTGATGTGACTTGAATTTTGAAGTTAAGTGTAAACAAGCTATTGGTTCTAATTAATCCATAGATAATAAAATGGAATCACTTTCATCTTAGATATATAAATTCATGATAAGAAACACTAGCCCGTTCAACTTTCGTTTTTTTTTCTTTTTTTTATTTTTCCGATATTCACCGACGGCTAGTTTCAAGAAAAGTTTAAGTGCGAAAACGTATATCAGAATTTGAGTTATTTTGTTTGAGATGAGAAAAAAATCTTGCAGCGTATACTACTCTCACGACGTTAATTCACGTTTTCTGGCGTTGACTCTTTTATTATCATGCCACCGCATGGTTGATCGGGTACAATAGTGCATTTTTAAGTTCATGTGTCTTGAAAACTTTACCACTGGACATTATAATTCTTTTATATTGCGTTAACACTACTCTGCATCAAAACATAATTTTTTTTAATACAAAATGTATATATTTATTTTATTCACAAGGCGCAAAAATATTTTATTTTTGTTAAATTCTCTTATACCACTTGTGTTGATTCTTTTTATTTAACACCAATTCATCGACGATTCAGCACTCTCTCAACAATTCACCAATCAACACAACGGATAGAACCTTGCTCCTCAAGAGCTAGCAATATGTTAACTGCCACAAAGTTAGGATCGAAGCGCTGTCGACCTAATTTCACAACCAGAGGGAGACGCGGCGATAGACTCTGTGGCGCGAGGTGCATGGTGCAAGAAACTAACAACCATGTGTTGCAGATCTGCCCTAACCCCTACAAGGCCAGAGTGGTTAACATATATGACGCCGTGCTCTCCTACCAAGTCCAGGAGGAGCTACACTACCGTACGTATAAGAGGGGCTATGAAAACCAGACATCGCGGAAACAACGAACTCACTCGAGGTGGTGATTTATGTGACGCAAAGATTAGGAAGTATGTCGAAAATCTTGATATCGAACGAGTTATGCAGCGAGAGACTGTCGTTATATTATCATCCTTCATTTACCAGTCATACTATCTTGGAGGGGAGTCTGGTGCAAATCCTCAGCATCGGATTTCCTACCACTGGGTACCATCAACCAGAGAGATCTCGCTGTCATCGCCACTCGAGTACTCATAGGTAGAATTATCGTCCGCAGTACTTCCAAATCGTTCGACTGCAGTTACGCCGGGATGACATCGTCAAAAGAATACTTCCCCCTTATTACAGTGCTGCCTGTTGCTCAGACATAAGCTACTCGTTATACCATTTTTACATATCTTGTAATTATCTGAAATAAAGAGTATTTTTTTCTTTTTATTGTAAATATCTTGACTCCAGTATGGCTAGTACTTCGGCTATTTGCAGAACTAATGAATGATCACATTGATAACATGGGATTTAAATTTTAAGTCTTTACACAATCATTTACATAGCCAGTGAACATCCTTAAGCAAAGCCGTCGAAGTGGTTACACGTAATTATTGCGGCTGCAGAAAACATGGGGAGCACTTAAGGTCTCCCAATGAGTGGCATGCACGTATAACTGTATAACTTCTGAGATGGAAGATGTCCCTATAAATAAATTTTGACAGGAGCGACAGCTTTATATCATGAGAACCCTTTTCTACGGGTCAGTGCGAGGCGGTAGTCACAGTGGAAATCATTTGAGCAGAGAAATTTGCCGGATAAGCAGAGGAAAGCTCGAATTGTCTACTTTTGAAGGAGTTTCACAGACAATATGAGAACGGGATTTAAACCGACTTAAATATAAAAATGTCTTTGGAAAAATTGTTGAGAAGCAGGAACATTTTGAATCATTTTCTTCTTCTATCTTTGAATGTTAATATTTTCCTAAGGAATCAACATTGTTTTACGAACCAAAGATAAAATTGAAGCGTTTGTCGCCTACTTTTATAATCTTTTCTGCTTCTGTAAGGTAAGTACTTGCAGTGTAACGTACCGCACGCGAGCAGTACGTACAAATGAGCGAATTTAGCAAATATTTTTGCGAATATGCAAAATTAAATGCGGCGTAAATAAAACTATTATGTGTGGATTGAAAATGGGATTTCTCCTGCATTTTTTATTACCCCCGAATGATTTAAGTTGTAAAAGTATAAACACCAGCGGGTGCTGCTGGGACCCGCAAAACCGTAATAAAGCAGAGACAAAGCACATGAGAAAGAGGTTGTGCTGGTACCGTTGAGAAAGTCCAGAACAGAACAAAGAGAAACCTTCTTTCCCCGCTTTGACGAAAGCGGGGATGAAGTACTCAGGGGCCCGCAGTCCGGGCGGGCCGCCTGCTAACACGTGTCGAAAACGGCTAACACGTGTCGAAGACTGCCGACGAGCGTCGGCGCGCGAGTATACAGCTCCTCACGCGCGCGACCCGGCAGTAAAAACTGACCCTTTTCTTTTATGTGTGTGAGTATCCACACGGAAACCGTTAAGTAGCAAAGATAGTCCGCCAGCACGTCCGTACTCATTACGACTCTTGACGCGCGAGTGTAATGTTCCTCGCGCATGCGGCCGAGCACCGCAGGCGTGTAATGTTCCGCCAGCGAAGGCCGTCGGTCCGGTACAGCGTGGGCCCCCTGTACACGCATTACCAAAAGGCATGGATCGACGCGCAGTTTACTGCTTTCGAGAGGCCCGGCGCGGCATGGATTGTCGCTGCTTTGACCGTTCGAATCGATGTGACAGTTCTCGATAGCAGACGAATGCGCCACGTGTCAGAGACTGCGCCTTTCATTTAACTTCATTATTATTTATTTAATCTATTCATTGTTTATTTGATCTATTTATTGTTTATTAATCCATTTATTGTCATTTTATGTGTTTATTAGTTGTCTTAATTCATCAGTTCAAAGTTTGTCAGGTCATTCAATTTTGAGTGAAGTACGCAGTGCGGCAGACTGGTTTCCATCTGACCTTTCTTCCATCCCGTTTTTCCTTTTATCAGCAACATCGGGTAAGAGTTCAACGATGAGCGAGAATCATTGAGTAGTGGTCAGGTATGTTGACCGTACGCGCCCAAGCGAAAGTGCCAAGCGTAGGCACCGATCGCAGGTACATACATATCTCGGGTAGAGAGGCCTATGAGAATAAATCCCGGAACAGGGGTTCAATATTTTTAGCTCTAAAACATGATCTTTCAATTT